>OX465288.1:13568134-13808134 GCA_949987695.1 Merzomyia westermanni | reverse complement strand
GTAACGCATCACGCTCGAACGAAATCCCGACCTATCGTAATTCGCGCTAAAATTGAACAAAAACTAAATTTTCGCTTTCGCTAATGCTCAAAAAATTTGATTCGTTATATCACTTGTATACAACATATATATAAAATAACTACACGCATGAACTATGAAAGCTGAAAGCTACCTCTGTGCCAGACGTAATGCGTAGATGCGGTTTTCATTTTACGACGTGTGTTGTGCATATAATAGCTGACATTTCCTTTTAATTCATTTAGGTAACCATATATGTACAAGTTTTTATACAGATATATATATATATATATATATGTTGAATATTTTCAGTGCAGCTTCCTTTCCATGGAAAAAAGCCTCCAGACAAAATGCGCCACTAAAAGCACTCAAAAGCAATTTAAGAAAGATGTGCAAATTAAAAATAGAACTATCAGTCATTGAGAACATGCTTAGTTTTCCGTGTCATATATTTATAGATATGTTGCTATCTTTTGTGAGTGTTTGACTTTTCACCGCAATCTCCAATTATCATGAACTATGCACTTTGATTGTGTGGGTTATAGAAGCGGAGATCGTAAACTGACAAAACGAGGAATGAGTCTCTTACAAGGTACAAGGTTTCATAGACTCGAAAAGGAGCTCTGAAAAGGGACCCCAAAAAAACTGAACTTTTGCTTTTGAAGATCGCTCACTTTTCTAAAACTTTATGTAGCGTATGCTGTAAAATGTTATGCAAAATATATACTGCGAAAATTTCATAAAAATTGGGTGAGTATTATGTTATAGTTCTGAAAATTTTTTTTTGTAAAATTTTAAAAGCGATATTTCTACAACTAAACAAGTTATATCACTCTGATTTTGCACACATAATAAGCTTTTTAAGAAAAACTCGACGGCAAAAAATTTTTTGTCAATTTTGAAGAAGTAGGCGTGGCGCCGCCCACGTTTCAAAAATTAGCGAAATGGGAAAACACGCAAGCAAAATATTCCGGGACGTAGTTAATAGCCCACTGCAATAGCGAAGTTACATATATTTTTTGATTTTCATACCTTTCATAAACATTAAATGTATGTACATATGAGAAGAAGAAGAGAAAAGTTCACTAAAACTATCAGCAAGATGAGCTGGGTCGACGTAGCCATGTCCGTCTCTCGATACGTCCATCTGTCTATTTGAACGCAAATAGTACGAACTGAAAGTAATAAATAGACCTGCGTAAATTGGGATGCCATAATAGATCAATACTAAAGGGTGTTTTTTTTAGGGGTATAGAACTTTGAATTGAAATAAAACACAAGAAAATCGCTTTAAGGTCCATCAATTTGGCTTTATTGGAAGGATAATTTTATGCCATTAATGTTTAAATATGATTTCGGGCATGTGGCCGCCGCGGCTGGCTCGAATAAAGCCAATTCTACAGGTCCAATTTTCAACCACTTTTTCGAGCATATGGGGCCGTATGTCGGCAATAACGCCACGAATGTTGGCTTCCAATTCCCCTAACGTTTCTGGTTTGTTGGTGTAGACGAGCGACTTCACATATCCCCAAAGAAAATAATCCAATGGTGTCAAATCACACGACCTTGGTGGCCAATTGACAGGTCCATTCCGCGAAATTATGCGCTCATCGAATGTTTCCTTCAATAAATCGATTGTGACGTGCGCTGTGTGGCATGTAGCGCCGTCTTGTTGGAACCACAACTCATCCACATTCATGCCATCCAATTCGGGAACAAAATAGTCGGTTATCATGGCTCTATACCGGTCTCCATTAACGGTAGCTGCCTCTCCAGCATTATTGCGGAAGAAGTATGGCCCAATGACTCCACCAGCCCATAGAGCACACCAAACAGTCAGTTTTTGTGGATGTAATGGCGTTTCAAGGGTCTCATGTGGATTCTCTTCACTCCAAATGCGGCAATTTTGCTTGTCGACGTAGCCATTCAACCAAAAATGAGCCTCATCACTGAACAAAATTTTGCGATGAAAATCAGCATCGAAATCAATCTCATTTTCGGCCCATACACCAAAATCACGACGCATTGCATGGTCTCGCGGCTTTAATTCTTGCACAAGCTGGATCTTGTAAGGTCGCAAGCCAAGATATTTGCGCAAAATCTTCCATAAAGTTGATGGACAAAGCTCCAATTGCTGTGCACGGTGGCGAATCGATTCATTCGGGTCCTCTTCAACACTTTGCTCTACAGCGGCAATTGTTTCTTCGGTGCGCACTGTTCGACGTCTCTGCGGATGCGTATTATCACATAGAGTAAACGTAGTGCGAAAACGATCCATGGTTAACCGAATTAATTGCTCTGATGGACGATTATGTCGACCATAAAATGAACGGAGCTCACGGTAAACTTCGCGAACTGAACCATTATTTTCGAAATAAATTTGCACGATTTGCAAGCGTTGTTCTTTTGTCAACCTGTTCATGATGAAATGGCAAACCAAACTGAACATAAATGACATTAGAGTTGCCAGATTTGACCACAAAATGCCAGTTTTATCTCTATTCGAAAAACAAACCTGTAAAAAAAACACCCTTTAGGTATATAATGTTCGGTTCCACCCGAACTTAAACTTCCTTACTTGTTCTTATAAAAAATTTATCAAAATCAAAAAAACATGTAGTGGTTCAATATTCGAATTACGCGCTGCCCACGAAGTTACGTACATTGAAAACCAAATGTGTACCTAATTGCGGGGAACAGGAATATCAAGTTAAAGGTGAAAAAAATATTTTAATGCACTTGGCATTTAAGAAAATAATTAATACATGTTCACTGAATACAAATACTGAATGATTATGAATTAGAAGCATACGATTAAATTTTTACCAGCATAAGAAATTTCATTAGAGTCCTAAACACTTAAGATATGCCCTTATAAGACGTTTATTCTCCAAAGATTCATCCCCAGACATACTGATATCAAAATAAGTATAGCCTGGAAATAAAAATATAACAATTAAAATAAAAAATTATCGTTACACTGCTAGATATTACGATATGAAGTAAAACCAGGAAGGAAGTCTAAGCTCGGGTGGAACCGAACATTAAATACCTAGTAGTGATCTACTATGGCATCCCAATTTATGCAGGTTTTTTTAGTTTGTTACGTGACGGCCTTTAGATGAGAGCTAGCTCGGCGGACTGTGGGGTGGATCTTGGGACCCGAGGCATGTCAGCCGCACCATACAAAAAAAATGCTCATACCTGACTGCTCCACTTGGTCGTCAGGGTTGACGCGTTGGCTACCCTTTGGTTCCCTACTTGGCCACAGATTGCACTGGCCAGCTACTCGGTGCTCACCCTTCCATGGTCGGAGTTGCAAAAATATTGCTGACCCCAAAAAGAGCACTTTCGACCCCCTTAGAACCTTTCACCCCTAGTCATCGTCCCGTCCGTCTGGAATAATAGAACACTTAGTTTTCAAGAAAATCAACAATACATAATTGTTTATTATTACAATATTCAAAAGGTTACTCAGAACTTATGCCCTTCATGGGCTCTTAACGCCTACAAGCTATTGTTAAGTGTGTGTGTATGCTACGACTGTAGTGGTATTATAACCTGCTTGGGATTGTGCACATGCATGTACAGGTATATCTATCCCCGACTCGAGGGACGTGGATCGCCGACGCACGCCCGTGTCTACATGCCTACACCCCTAAGGGTATGACGATAAATGTCACTATGAAACTACAATAAATGATAAAGAAATATATATGTGTATAATGTGAATAGCAAAAATCAAATACCAAAGATGAAGAAAAATCATTTAATTGAGAAAGTGTCCTTCTAAAAGCAGCGTTCATTGCGTAAACAGTTCTAGCAATACCAACAAAAAACATCTCATTATTAGACCCACATCGGCGGCCTGTCTCTGACTCCCCTCCCCCCCGCCTGTATCGGTGGGTAGTTATTATCGGGGCAATCTCCCCTTCCCGCTGCCTAAAAGACGTCTTGGGTTAAGGGTCAAAGGACAATGTACGCTGATCCGGAGGTTATGCCGGATCTCCGGACCAGAGTTTCGGATGCTAATGCTAACATAATTTTATTTCAATAGCGGGAGGGGGTGAGACGACCCCGTCGACTCTGGCTATATTCGATTGCAAAGCTTACACAAGTGCCCTAATCTTAAACCCTATGCCCAGCTTTGCTGGTGGCTAATTTAGTGCTTCTATATGCGCCTGTGCCGATTACACGTTGTTGCTAATCACGCACCAAACAAAATCAATCAATATTTCGACGAGCGGTCGATGCTTATGGCTTCGCCCCCTTCAAGGTGGGTAGGCACGCGCGGCACCTCCTATTTACACAGCGCCGAACGCCACTAGCTAATGTCCCTAACTTGACCAACAAAACCTGATCTGGTCCTCTGCTTCTTGCTCCCGGATTCCTCGTACCGGTCTTATGTTGGCTTGCTGTCTTGGTAATTCTTTACTCTGGAGTCTGTAGTGGTGGTGCTCGCTTTGGTGGTAGTGGTGGCGGTAGTTCTCCGAAGCGGCTTTACGTTTAGCGCCTGTAATGGCGACTACGCTGATGTATGGGGCGGTGGTGTGGTGATTCGTGTTGCCTGGACTAGTTGGTTTTGCCGCAATGGTGGCCGCGGAGCAGCACCGACGATCGAAGCGATTGTGACCCTGCGTGTCTAGGGCCCTACAATTGTGGTGATCACACGGATCTATGGCGCGGTGGCCGTTATATCCCTGGGGGACTGGCATACGCAAGGTGGCACCTTTGCTGTGGTGATGCTGCGCCGACCTACGACGTGACGAATTTGGTGACCGTAGCACCGCGACTTGGCACTTTCGTTGCGCCCACGACGAGGACACGCAACGTGGCACAGTCGCCAATCCCCTGTAAAGCTTATAACTTCTCAATTAGGTCGTGGCGTATTAACGACGCTCGATACTATACTTCATGCCGGCGCGCCGTGGTTGGACCGCACTAATGCCTAAGGCCCTTCGCTGTGTCGGTCGTGATGGTGATGTTTTCGCTTTGCAGGGGTAGCCGTGGTAGTGATGAGTAGACGTGGCATGTCCTCTGGCCGTGGTTGTGCGTTCTCCGCGAGGACCCTTGGTGACTCGCTCGAATGTTTTGTTGCTACAATGGTGTGACCCAATGTGGCAGTCCAGGCCTTATTTTTCTACGAAGAAAACCCACTCCTGTAAGAATACTTCTCCTCACGCACTTTCACCTACTTACCCTTTCTTTTTCGCTTCTAAACTGTTAAAATAATAGCGGGAATCACTTCCCTGGCTTTCCCCGATGTCCCGGGTATGTGATGCGTGCTGCCGTTCAGGTTTGTCCCACGATGCCTTACAATTTAATTTTTCCTCCCCAAACTTTGCTGGTGGTCGCTTTGGCTGCCGGTGTTAAAAAGGCCGTGGAAATGGAAGTGCCTTTCGTTTTGACGTTCGGTTTTCGATTACGTGGTAGGGAGGTGTTCAGAAAACCGTGCTGCCACCCTGCCCATTTGTCTCGCGCCACAGGGTGACCGCAACAATTTCGTATTATGTATAAAGCCAGCTAATTGTTTTCAATAAAAACACTTCTGTTATGATTCTGAGTGGTAAATTAATTTATTTGTATATAAATAGGTTCCCTACCAATCGCTACTTACCACATTTTTTTTAAAATACCAATACATGCACATTTTAAATTTGAAAAATTTGCATTCAAATAGAAAGACGGACAGACAGACAGACGGACGGAGAGATGGACATTGCTAAATCGACTCAGCTCATGGTTCTTATTATTTCAGTACACTTATTGATGGGATCATCTCTTCTTTTTCTAATACTTACAAACATTTCATGTTCATGAAACGTATAAAAATCAAAAAAGATATAAAACTTCCCTATTGCAGTGGGGTATTAACAACTTGTCCGGATATTTTACTTGTACTTGCGCAGGAGTATACAACATACTATTGTGAAGGAGCTTACCAATTTTCATTGTAATATCTAGTTCAAACTACAAGCAATCGCTTTTAAAAATAGCAGAATTTTTATGCTGAAAAGTGGACGGCGCCACGCCTACTTCCACAAACTTCACAACATCATTATTATGGTTATAAAAGTATTGCATTTTACATTTTACAAACAAATTTTGCAGAGCTATGTTAAAAAACTGGTGGTGGCCCTTAACCGATTTCGCCCATTTTTCCAAAAAACAGTCACTTATCTACAAGGTGGCGCAAAAGTAAGCTTCCGATGTTCAGCATATCGGTTGTGGCACGTGCAGTGTGTGCTGTTGCACCGTCTTGTTGGAACCACATGTTTTCCAATCCCAATTCATCAAGTTGCGGCAAAAAGAACTCGTTGATCATTGCTCTGTAGCGGTCACCATTCACAGTAACCGTTTGGCCCCGACCGATTATTGGTCAAATAAATAGTCAGCAATATTCCGCGTTCTGGAGCAGTGTAGTGTAACATTGTTTATTAACGTGTATTTCGCATGTGTTTACTACACAAATGTCAAAACAGAACTGACTTTAGGGGCCAATCGCAAAATTTATAGCATTTTCTGATAGGAGGATTACTTTTGCGCCACCTTGTATATTCAACATATATTCGGCAAATATTGTTTAGATAAATCTATTTCTATCGGAGTTATGGCATAAAAAGTTTTGTGGAATAATCCACTATAAGAGGGGCGGGGCCACCCGCTTTTTCGAAAATTTATATTTTTCGGCTTTCTTCGTTCATAGACACTTTGAAAGTGAAATAGAAATGATATAGAGCTATTGCATGCAAAATTAATTGCCTGTTAAATATATCTATGATCGTTTCAAAGAACCTTCGTATAAAAGTGGGCGGGGACCTTTGCCGATGTTGCCAATTTTTTTTCCGGGACATTTTTTGTATTTATTAAGAAGTGTCAGTCTTATTGATTGCTGTCACAATGCCTTAGACAATTTTTTTTCGAATTTTTTTTCTGATTTTCTTATTCAATATCTTCTTCCACGCATTTAATCAATGAATTTGCGAAAGGTATGCATGATATCAAACTGAACTGTGATTGACATTAATGATTCAGTGTTTATATATCTACATTTGTATAAACATATGTTATATGAGCAATTAGTGGAATATCGTAGATGAGTTTCCAAAGTTTGTATTATTAAGAATCCCACGAGCTGTGATATTCCACGCAAAACGTTATACAGTTGTGTTCAGTATAATAGTAGTGAAATTAAATTGGATACCGTTCGACGAAATAAAAAGTCGCTTCAAAAACCGTTATCGCCAGCGTTTTTAGCGGACATTTTTGGGTCGGGCAGGGTATACATGAACATTTTAAAATCAAATGAATAATTTTTTAGTAGGCCATGAAAACCCCCTTAAAAATCAAAGTCGAAAAAAGTCAAAAAAATGAAATTTCGCATCCTTGAAAATTATTGTGGTCCAAAACCTATTGAAAAACAGATGGTGCGATATCGGTTAACTTTCGTCCATAAAAATCGATCCACCCTAATGTACATATGTATCCCGTAAAATCAACACATGTGCGCGTATCTTAATGAACATTTAAAATGAAAAGAAAACAGGTAAGGAAATGTGTGAAACCGAACATTATATACCAAGTAGAGGTCAAATATGGCATCAAACTTTACACATTCTATCTAAATCAATTTCAAATTTAAAAAATTTTCTTCTTTTCAAAATATTCAACATACAAAATGTGGTCATAGCTATAATCCTATTTCGCCCATTTTCAACAGCAATGAGGAAGAGATGAGTGCCAAGTAGCCTGCATACCGAATTTCAATAAGATATTTAAAATTCTGCTGAAGTGACCGTATTCGTAGACTTTCGGAAGGATGACCAGACGGACAGGCATAACTTAATGAAGTTGATTTTTTCTCCCGCACAGCTTGATTAATGTCTGTTTCGAGCCGTTTATTGCGTTCGAACCTCCGGTTAGGCCAATAAATGAATATACCCTAGCAGCTATGCCTGCCTTGACGGTTAAACGACAATTGAAAGTTGAACGAATGTGAAAATCATACAAATTTCGATATTGTGTCTTGTTGCTCCCTCGGAGTAATGTGTGCTATTTGCTTATGTATCGTGAACAGCACTTGATGGACCGAGTATCTGCATGTCATCCATGGATAAAGAACTGTGCAGATGCATAGTAGCCAAAAGTTGTTGATATCCAATGCCCAGTCGTCACCGCTGCTCTTGTGACTAATCTATGCCTCAGACGTTGCTGCTGTCAATGTTATTAAGATGTAAAAAGCAACAAAAAAATAAGCAAAACATTGCATAGTTGTAAGTTTCCGTTGTTTAGATGTTGTCCAGTTTGAGGTAAATGTTTTTCAGGTTGTTTAAGTTACACAACTAAGCCGCTTAGAGGGCGAGTTTGTTTAAGCGACATAAGCTGTAATCATTTCTTTCATTTGCATTGCATGCTATTGAGATTCGCAGCCATCTTACGAAATATTCCAAAGATAAAGTTTATGTTTGCAATCCCAAATCGGGGGTTTTCACAGCGAAAATGAAGAAGCCAATCCCGCGCTTATACCTCAGAGCCAATAGTGCTCGACCCAAATTAATACATACAAAGTATAACAGCTGCACCGTACCCCACGTTCTATAAGCACAAATAATTTGTAAACATTTTGCGCAAGACGGTGGTCCAGAGCCTGATCCAAACCAAATAAAATAATAAAAATAAAAATAAAAAAGATTTAACTAAGCTACTCGCCCTCCATAATGTCACAGGTCTTTGCAAAAGTTGGCTTAGTTAGAAACTTGGGAAAGTTTATGTAAAAGCAAACGGAATTCCAAAACAAAGGCCCGACTTCTTGGTCTGGAGCCACTCTTTGAAGACAAGTGCAAATACAGGGTGGCGCAAAAGTAATCCTCCTATCAGAAAATGCTATACATTTTGCGATTGGCCCCTAAAGTCAGTTCTATTTTGACATTTGTGTAGTAAACACATGCGAAATAACCGTAGTAAACAATGTTCCGCTACACTGCTCCAGAACGCGGAATATTGCTGACTATTTATTTGACCAATAATCGGTTCGGGGCCAAACGGTTACTGTGAATGGTGAGCGCTACAGAGCAATGATCAACGAGTTCTTTTTGCCGCAACTTGATGAATTGGGATTGGAAAACATGTGGTTCCAACAAGACGGTGCAACAGCACACACTGCACGTGCCACAACCGATATGCTGAACATCGGAAGCTTACTTTTGCGCCACCTTGTATATAAATACAAGGAATAAAACAAAATAAAACCAAAAGAAAGGGCACAAAAAAGGCAAGTTACTTTTAAACACCCACTACACTGCCATAAAAACTGAAAACTTTTTCTGTTTGCGTCAGTCGTATTATTAAGTCACGTTAAACTGGACGAAGTTCTCTAAATGGAAATAAAACACGTATGCATGCATACACTTGCATCTTGTAGCTACTCAGCAGTGAAAAACAAAACTAGGCAGTAAAAATACTAGTTCACATTTTGAGCGAACGCTTTAAAGAGCGAAATCTTATTTTTAATAAATTTGTTTCTTTCACTTTTTCAAAGATTTTTTTGCAGAATAAGAGGAATGTGTGAAGGATAAACATTTTTGAGAATTCTTTACTTAAAACTGGCCTGAATATATTTTCACTTAGATTAACTATAGTATGTTTCTGTCTAAAATCTGCAATTAACGTATCGCCTAACTACAAATCTACCACTCATTATCACCTTTCGTTTGATGCCTATATTGTATTAACACATTTTGGGTTACCTTGGTCCACGTGTCGGTCGATATCTACGAAAGTGGTCTAGCTGTCGGAACTAATGATAACTAAAATTTTAAGTTGAACGTTGAGTAATGCAACGGCAAAAGTTCCACTCAATTCCATTCTGCAGTTTTTGCGTGATGCGCGACCAAACATACAGATAGATAGAAAAAAATTTCTAAAAACTGTTGATTTAGCTTCTATGGCCTTAATAATAATCGTTCCTTTCGATTTTTCTTAAATATATACAGACAACGACCTGTTACAATTTTACTATGTGTAGAGATTTAGAGCATTTTCTGATCGTTTTGGTTGTACGCGTAAAGAGAAAAAATAAAATAAAAATTTTATGAATAAAACTGTATAAATTATCAAAAAGATTACTTGCTTTAGATTGGTAAGACACAGATTTGAATATTAAAAACTCATTTGAAGCTTCATAAATGATACAATAAAAACCTCAAATATGACTCCAATTATGATACAAATACAGGAAAACTGTGCCCTAATAGGGTCAAAAAAGACTAAAAACCCAAAAGAGCTTCTGACAAGCATCAATAAAAGGCTCCAAAAAGAGTCTATAAGGTTTCAAAAACCATCAAAATTGAGGAAAAAATGTGCCTAAAAAGATTCAAAAAAGACTCCAAAAAAGCTTCAGAAAAGCATTCACAAAGCGCTCCAAAAAGAGTCCAAAAAGACTCTAAAGCTCATTTAAAAAGAGTCATAAAACGCTCCAAAGTCATTTTGAATTAATTTCTATGACTCCTTTTAGTTCGCCCGCGTAGAACAATTTTTCGCTCCTTTTGTGCTCCGAAAAGTTCTAATTTTTGAGGTTAAAGCTCCGAGAAATGTGCTTTTTATGGCACCGAATGGAGTATTTGTTCCTACTTTTAGTTGGCTGGGTAGTTGTTGTGGAATACATAGTCATTGTGTGAGTGTCCTAAACCAGCTCGTTTAACTGCAGTGCAGGGGTTCACGCTATAAGAGACAACAGCTGCGCAAACTTTTCATTAATTAATTTTTTTGCAACGGTAAATGTTCACACTTTGCTTATTTACTATGTATTCATAATACGTGAACACAAAAACAAAATTGTATTGATGTAACATGTAAGTACTAACAAGCGTCGTATGTGAATTTATGAATGGCTTTCGAATATTTTGCAATGCAAGCAAAAACATTTTTCAATTAAAAGTTTGCTGTTCATAACAGAAAAATCTATGTATATATGTTAATCGAATGAGAAGAATAACTTTCAAAAACACACCTAGTCACTTTGGTTCATAACACATTTTAATTATCAGTTTTAACAATTGTTTTTCTGAAGTTTATTTATTAATCTAATAATTATTGATCTAATAATAAACGAATGATTATTTAGCGCTTCAGTGCCTAGGCAATTTTAGAAACTCTGCTAATAACTGAGTGCAACTGATAACACCAAGGGAGACCACATCAGCCCCCACGATTTTTTTCAAAATTAGTGATTACTCTATCGATCTTTGCTGCCAATATCTGATATTGATAGGAACAATTCGTCATGAGAGCTAAAGTAAAAAGATTTTTGTAAGAACTAGATATATTTTTGGTTAGGCTGAGTATTTTATAAAATAATAAATTTATTAATTTTTGCTGAGTAAAAGTACAATTTGCTTTTAATTATTTGCGCGACAGACTAATCTCCAATAAAGTAAACTGTTGTTGAGGAGATGTGGTGGTCACCGAATTGCGGCTAAAGCTGTTTTGGATGCTTTTTTAATTTCTTTGCTATGAAACCAATGGCTTACTTAATAAAAAAAAATTATAAAATTTTAATTGAATAGTTTTTTCTTTGTTTTCTCATTTTGAGCTTCTACTTATATTTATTTCGCTGTGCCTTTGGCACTCACTTAAGAAGAGCTGGAAGGAATTAAAAAATCATAATAAGTGTCTGAAGATTGGTTTGTCGTAAAATGCTTGTGCAAGCTATATCATCAGCAACATAATTAAATCCCAAATGCGTGGAAAAAATTTGAAATTGATACATACTTGCAATTTTATTTATTTAATCAAAATGTTGAAGTGTCTATACCCAGCTGTGTAACAAAGATAATTTTAATTTAGACAAACAGTTGTGTTCAAAAAAAAAAAAATTTTAAATTGATAAAGACTTGCAATTTTATTTATTTAATCAAAATGTTAAAGTGTCTATACCCAGCAGTGTAACTAAGATAATTTTAATTTAAACACACAGTCGTGCTCAAAAAAAAAAAATTTTTAATTGATAAAGACTTGCAATTTTATTTATTTAATCAAAATGTTGAAGTGTTTATACCCAGCTGTATAAAACAGATAATTTTAATTTAGACACACAGTTGTGTTCAATATAATAGCAGTGAAATTGGATATCGTTCGACAAAATAAAAAGATGCTGTGTTTTTAATAATTTTCATTTAAGATATAGCGAAGATATTTTAAAGTTTACAAAAAGCTCAGCAAAGTTAATTGAACTTTTAAAAATTTACATCAAAATATCAATATGTGGGGACACCACTTTTAGAAAACTTTTGAGTACGCAGTTTTATAGCTCATTAATACCTCAAAACTTCCCCTGACTTTTTGAATTTTTTTATCATGGATGTTGGGTATTTTTTTCTATAAAAAATAGATTTTTTTTCATGCGTTGTATGGAAGAAATCACTCAACACCCTTGACAAAGATAATTCTTGAAATTCAGAGAAGTTTTTGAACAAGTTGTAACTTGCACAATATTGTACTAAAATTGATTGGTTTAAAAATTGAAAAAAAATCTTCTAGAAATTCTGCCAAAAAATTTGAAAATTTTGATGGCAATTTTTTAAACTTTATAAAACTTTGAAATTTCCTTTTTTATTTTAAAAGAAAATTATTAAAATCACAGCTTCTTCATATTTTGTGGAACGATGTAAATTTTAGTTTAACTAATATTATATTTAACACCGCTTTAAATGTATTAGTTCTCTAGTCGAGAACTCACAAAAACTAATCGAAAACTAATGTGATGGTTGAGTATATATTAGCATATCTTCGCCCCTTCGCAAATAGAAAAACAGCAAATACTTTTTGAAAGCCGCAGCTGGGTATATAATGCTCACTAAGAACTCATATTATTTAAGTAGGCGTTTTTACTTGTTCAAAATTGTATACCAACAGAAAGTTCAGCAAGTGACTTTGTTAGTTCAAGTTCAAAAGCCTTCAATTCTAAAGTTATACGTTAAGACGAGTAGTCTACTAGGGTGGCCGAAAGACGGCAAGAGTAAGTATTTTAATGTCTTAAAGATTAAGGATGTTTTCAAGTTGAGATGCCTCACCAAAGATTTATTTTTGCCTACTAGAAAATGTAGTTAGATCATTTCCTCTCATGTTTTTCTAGATATGTATCTGCTTAAAATCTGAATATGAGGGTTTTAAAAAATTAATATACACTCATTCAAACCCAAAAGAGAACCCTTCACAGTTTCTTGTTTTGTACTCCTTTAATTATAAAAGCTTTTAAAATTTTTCAATTAATGATTTATTTTCTTTATTGTAGTTCTCTGTGAGAATCAAAATTATTACGCTCGGCTAAATTTACATGAGTCCCACGAGTGTTTCCTGTTGAAGTAAAATAATGAATTCTATTAAATCATTAAAGAAATAAAACAAACAACGAAACTCAAATTCATTCTTAGAACAAATGAAAACATTTCTGAAATTTCGGGTTAAGAATAACCCGTAAAGCGTATTTTGTAAAGTTTGTAGTAAGTAGTTTGCTCAGAGCTGCTGAATTTGTTGTTGTAAAATTATAGAATTGTAGTTTTATAATTGGTTAATATTTTTAAAGTCGAGAATGGTCTATTTCTGAAGACTACCTCGAAGGACAAAACTTTTTTTTTTAATTTTTAATATTTCATTTTAATTGTTTCACAAAAAAGAAAAATACTTCTTGAAAGATTCATTCATTAATTAATTGATATAAATATTTTATTTTAATAAAAATCTGTACCAAGGCGAATTCCATACAAGGTGGAATTCTCAAATCAGCTGATAGCTACTTTTTTCTAGAATTCTGACACTACAAATTTCACCACAGTACGATTTTGATATAGGACCTAAGAATTACAAAAACTAAATACTTGGAAAATGTGTATGTTAGTAATTCGCCTTGCTTCCACCTTATATTAAATGATTTAGCCTTGACCTGTACTTGTGAAATCGCAAAATCTTTATTCTCAAATACAAAGTCGTAACCAATGTGATTTCTTATTCCTCAAAGTGTCAAAAATTGTGACAGTGTAGCCTGAAGTCTCTACATATAATAAAATTGTAAAAGGTAGATGTCTGTCGATTGCAGATATTTAGGATAAATCGATAGGAGGGACTATTTTAATAAGTCAACAGTTTTTAGAATTTTTGTCTGTCTGTCTGTATGGTTGTTCGCGCATCACTCCAAAAATGCTTAATGGAATTAAGTATAACTTTTACCTTTGCATTACTAGACTTTTAACTTAAAATTTAAGATCTCATTTGTATAGATAGCTCGGAGGTATCGACCGATATGTGGACCAAGGTGACCCAAAATATGTTAGTATGGGTATCAAACGAAAGGTGACAATTAGTGCTGCAATAAGCTATGTAATGATTAAAATCGAGCTCAGTCTATTATTAGTTCTGAGACGCAGTGAAGCGGGCCGAGTTTACTAGTGTTGAAGAAAAAGAAAATGGACGATTTGTGCAAAAAAAAGTTTGTTTTTTGTCTCACCTGTTCTATACCATTTTTGCTCTAAATTGCACCCATAGTGTTTCTTTATTGGTGCTTTTATTGAAAAAACGACTACATATAAACATCTACTTTATCAAAATTAGATTATAAATAATGTTAATGTTAACTAACATATTGGAATAAAAAACAATAGCCGACGAATTTAAATGATCGAATAGTGTTTTTAACGGTGACCACAACTGTGAAATCTTCCATCGCGAAATAAAATAGCTTAGGCATTTCTTTTTCCCTCCATAATATTAACTTTCTAGGCAAAAAAAATATTTAAATTTTGTTTTATTATTTGCGGCATTATTTAGGGTGCGTGCCTGGAATACAAATCACCTGTCGCTTTCCAAAAAAGAAACACCATCAGCAAAACGACTTTGCGGTTTTTATGCGCTTAGTAAATTTGGTAGACAATTTTCTTCAAATAAGCTTTTATTTATAAGTAGAAATATACATTTCCATACAACATTCTGCATAGGGTACTAAACAACTGTTTATCCTTTAACAACCCTGCAGTAAAATTGCTAACCAGTATTCAAAAAAAATAGTCTTGAGCTTTACGCTGTGTGAATAGTTCTGGGCCGGTAACAAAAGTGATAGTTTAAAGACATTTAGAAATATCGGATACCGATAATCACTCATCCACAACCAAAACTACCCCCAAACTTTCCGAAATGGCACAGGTTGAGAACTAGCCAAAGTTAAGCTATCTTTGAGCTGTAGAAATGGAAACCGCTTAAGAACGAGTTGCAAAGTAATGCACTGACGACGATTGCCGCCGCCAAAGACATCGCCATGTAAAAGTGTACAGTTAAAAGCATTGCTTGGGTATTGACCTAGAACTAGTGGTGTCGTCAAACGGTTTAGCTCAGGGATAGTTCTGAGCTAGACCAATTTTTTGCAGGGAAGGCTAGCTTGTGTAAGCTGACTGCCTCTTATAAGCAGACTTACAGCGACCAGGACGCGATGTATTATTGCCTGCACTCACATATGAAAATACATATTTGACCGCGAGGCTAGATAAAAACCCTGAAAGAGACGTATCGTGATTATTTGCTGTGACTTAATTCAGTCTAATTTTATGAAAATTAGAGGAGAATTTGAGCAGAAATTGAAAAGTTGATTCCAACTATTCATCCCATAGTATTTTGTCTTTTGGCCATCCAACATAGCCCTCCAGTCGTTTCTTCTTTCTGCCAACTGACGCCAATTGGAAACACTAGAAACAGCAAATCGGTTAGCCAAGTAGCCTGATGGATCTTTTTGAGCATAAACCTGGTGCTGGATATGACCATGTTTCGGGCACCGGCGAAGTCGATCACACCCGCTTTACCCACCCTGGCTTTGAAGTCACCAAGTACGGCAGTGATTCTGTGAAGGGGCAGTGCTCGTATGTGTGTTCCCAGCACTCGTAGAATGCATCCTTCTCTACGTCGTCCTTTTCCATCGGCGCATGTGCGTAGATTAAAGAGGTGTTGAAGAATCTTGCTTTTATATGGTTTTCGGGGCATCCACAGGTGTGAACGACAATACTTTGCAGCGAAGTCTCTCTCCCACCAAAAATCCAAAACCGAATCTGCGTTTATTTGCATGACCACTTCAGTAGACGGTGCAAGGTCTAATGATAGTATTTGTCTTCACAAGGACATTAACCAGACGGGCAGATGCACCTGGCTCATTAAGGGACCGGACATTCCTGGTGCATGAACTTGTCTAGTAATCCTTCAATGATTGTGATTTCATATCCAAGGCTTGATAGTTTTTTATTGTAGTGTTGTTTAATGTTGTGGGTCCCAAGCATAAGGCACAATCCGTTTTTGCGGTTAGGGATTGAAGTTATGTTACACGTTTATATAATGAGCCGTTGTATTAAATACAGACGTCCGCTTGCAGCTGCACCTCATGGTTATCAGCCGCTGCTCTTTGAAATCCCGACTTTGAATGTCGGAGTGGCCTTACTAGCTTTAGCTCACGAACAACGAGTGCCAGAGGAAAAGCATCACGGAATTGAAAATCGAACGCCACTTGATCCTTACATCGTAATAGTGGTTTCCCCCTTTCTCTGTCAGCAACGGTAGGTGCCGATAACAATATCTTCTTGGCCTGAGTATCTTTATTCATCCGCACAACATGCCCTAGTCACGAAGCTGTTGGATTTTAATTCGTTGGACAATGTCAGTGTCTGCATACAGCTCACACATCACGTCATTAAATTTCTCCGGTACTCTCCGTCGTCAACGCGTAAGGCTCCGTAAATCTGTTGCTCGACGACAATTTTGCTGTTAATAATGATTCCAAAGCGAAAACTTCGCCTTTCAAAATTACAAGCTGACAGGGTTGAGGCACAGGTGCACGATATTTCGTATTGAGAATAGGACAGTTTCTGTCTGCAAGTTCCCCTTCTCTTCCAGGTTAGGTGGCGTAGTATATACCGGAGGAAGGTTTGTCTGTCTTAAGAGGCTACTAAGTAGGATCAACATCGACCCCAGTTTCAGGGTCAACGAAATCTTTACCACTGCAGTAAGGTTAACACCATAAGGTGCTCGTAACGGAGCGCAACGGATTCATTCGCTATCCATTTATAAATACTGCGACTGAGCTGGATGACGTACTCGTCCTACAAAAACAATAACTGCATAATCACAACATGCTATACAATTGAGAATATAAAGAAATGATGAATGCCGTTGCAACCGGTCAATGATAGATATTGACCACCAAATATTATTATTGATTTGTACATGCATGCAATAAAACAAAAAAAAATTTCAGATATTAAAAAAAAATCAGAGATAAATGACTTCGGGTGTGCGCTATGTTGTGACAAATGGCACTGTGTATCAATGAAAAAATACTTTTTGTAAGACATACTGCAAGTGTTGCATCTAGACATGCATACAAAAATTCCAAAGTCTGAATTTCCAATACACACTCAAAATGTGTAGCTGGGGCTAAGAAATACTTTCCTATAGATGAAGGCATATATTGGACCATAACTTTATATCTGTTTATCCTCTATGAAAAACCATATGCTTCTATCGAAGTATACATTTTTTATTTTGTTGAAATAAATTTCAGAGATACAGTACAAAAATATCAAAAATTTTAATTGAAAAAATCCCGTCTTTCCCTATTTAAATTTTTATTGGTATGCTATATCCCTTAACTGAATATGCATTCAGAAAACCACAGCTATTCCAGGATCTTTGTTCAACCGGACTTAGTTTAGATGCAAACTCAATATCTTCCACTACCATAAATATATATTCTCGGACTACTCTCTGTCTCTTGAATTTAGTCAAATAAATTTTGCTATATACATTGGTTAACAAAATAGTGAAAACCCCGTTACTAAAAATGCACGATTTTTCAAATATTGGTCAGACCTGTTAAATTTGATTACTAATTAGTAATAAATTAATTAGACGGCTTTTTTTTAATGGTTTTCAAAAAAGGGCAATTATTAACTGATTACGATCAGAAAAAAAATAAAATTTATCAAAAATAATCAAAACAACTTTTTTTTATTATTTTGGATTTTTTTAATGATCGTAAAAAATCATGATTTTTGTTGATTATTTAATTAATTAATTGGAAAAATAATCAATAAAAATGGAAAGTAATGGTTATGAATCATTAAATTGATTCTCAATAAAGTAATTAATTAAGTAATCATTACGACTAATAATTATATTTAACAGTTCTGCTTTTAGTACATTTTGTTTGTCCGTAAACGAAATACGGAATTTATACTTAAGCAGAAGCTAAAAAAATCGTCTTCTTAACAGCATCATAGAGTAATAATATATAAAGTTATGGGTCAATCAACTACGGATATGTGGTTTTCGGCCCCAAATTCTAAATTTTGAGGGAGCAGTAACAATTAGGTATATTCAGTTTTTCTATACCTGCTTGGACCTATAGCCTAAGGTACGCCCTTTTAAAAAATATTTTTAACTGTTTCACAGTGTAATATGGATCCACTTTGCCAAGATTTAGGGTCAATCAAATAGGGCCTTATTGGGAAAATTCTGAGATGTGTCGTACTTCGAAAATATTTTGAAATATAATGATTTTGCACTAAGCTCGAAAAAATTATTTCACTTTTGTCTCATAGTGTAATTGATGCTATGCACTCGGTGGTTGTCAACTACTTGTCAACTGTTGGCGATTCAATGACTTCTTGTCTCATTTTCTTAGTTTCTCATATATATTTACATATGTACTTTAGGGTGATTCATTTCCGCAAAGTTTGCTCTTTTTTGGTGATCATGCAAAATATTAATCTATATGCAGAAATGAAAATTCTCACTAATTTTTAATATTAATTTTCAGTATGCAGTTTCAGTTTTAGGTTTAAAAAAAACTTTTTTTTTTTTTTAAATTTCGAATTGTGAATCGGTTTCATGAAACTTTCACGAGACACGAAAAAACTCTGTGGCGACTTCGAAGATGGTGATTCACAATATTGAAAAAGATGGCCAAGAACTCGAAATTTTAAAAATAAACCATCTTTAAATTGATTATTTAAATTGCAGTACTTAAAAGTAGTATTAAGGGCTAAAAATTGGTGATAATTTTTTTCTAAATTCAGATTATTATTTCAATTGAGCACGAAAAAAAGCATTCCTTGCGGATATGAATCACCCTAATGTACATACAGCGGCGGACATTAATGTACAACCAGTCGTTTTCTGCAATTTTCACAAATTCCGGCCTCAACAAAATAATGTATCAAAGCCTAATACATATAAGAACTATACAATTTTTTTTTCAAAAATTGACAGAAATACACAGAAATTTTAGATTTGGTTTTGATTACGCAGTTTTAATATAATAAGGCCTTAATCTTAAGGTTGTAAAATAATTTGCTGTTTTTTTATATACATATATATATATATATTTTTTTTTTTTGTGGACTTCTCTTTATACCATTTTTTTAAACCAATTTCTTTTATATGAAAGAAACCACTTTAGCTCATTGGAAAAAAATTGCCGAAAATTAACAAAATTTTTCACGAGCTTAGGATTAATATATTATTATATTAAAATTAAATAAACTACAAAACTGCAATATTTCAAAAAAGTCTAAAAATTCTGTGAAAAAATCGACTGTTGAGTGAAAGATCACCTTATTTGAAAACTATTTCAAAAACGACCTATCTCAGATTTTTTTTCAAAAACACCCTATCTCAGATAAATAATTTTTGAAATAGGGCGTTATTGAAAACAATTTTGAAGTCTGGCGTTTTTGAAAAATATTTTGAAATAAGGTGATCTTCCACTCAGTAGTCAAAATGTTGATAAAATTTCTTTAAATTTCCTGTGAATTTCGCGTCCATTTTTGAAACAAAGTTTATACGAGTAGTTTTTGTACTAGACGTTGATACATATTTTTGTATAGGCTTTGTTAAAATAATTTTATTAAGAACAAAATTTGGGAGAATCGCAGAAAATAACTGTATGTACTTTTATGTCCGCCACTGTATGTATGTACATACTTTACACAATTTTTATTTTTTGCTAAATTTGAATGTCAAGCACAAAGTTAGCACAAAGCAATGCTGCCAATGAAAGGTTAAATGCAAAATTTCTAGTTGTTTAACATTTTCAAATTCTAATTTATAATTAAAAAAATATGAGCAGGAAAATGGAAATTTAATGAATATTAGCAAATAATTAATGCATTTAGTGACGAAGCATGCTTTTTTATGTAAAATACGATGAATTGTCATTATTATTAATTGACATTTCGAAATTCCGACCGTCAATTGAAAAAAAAACTTGAGTGAGAGTTTTTTATGTAGAAAATCCAAATCGACATTGCGTATGCGCTTTAAAGTTGATTGCTAAGAACAAAAATAAGAAAAGCTTGTTTTTACTACACGGTTAAAAATGTGAGACTAATTAAGAAATTTTTTGGTCTAAATATATGACCAAATCAAAAAGTTAAAGTGTTATTGTGAATCTAGTGTAAAAAAACCGGAGGCACAGTAGACGTGTTAGAAGTTAACTTCTTACTTTCTCGTGACCATTTCAGAATAATTTCGTAATTGTTTTCGGTGCCATTTTAAAATTTATTTTGAGACCATTTCAGTATTATTTCAAAATTGTTTTAGGGATAGTTTTGAAAAATTTTCAGGACCATTTCGGGATAGAAAAAGGGCAAAAAAAATTCCAAATAATCTTGAAGATATCACAACAATTCTAAGTTGGTTCCAAACAAAACCAAAAAATGGTCCCGAAAAAGTTTAGACTACAATTTCTGCAATGATCCCAAAAAAGTCCAGAAAAAGGCTCAAAATGATCCTGAAAAAGTTCCAAAAATAGACTTGCAACGATCCCGAAACGGTCCCAAAAAAGTCCAGAAAATAATTTAGAAATAATCCGGAAAAAGTCCCAAAAAGTCATGAAATGAACCTGAAATGATCGCGAAGTAATGCTGTAAAAGGTCCCAAAAATAGTCCCGAAACGATCCTGAAGACAATTCCGACATGATCCCAAGGAGTCAAGAATATTATTTCGAAACGAATCGGAAAAAGTGCCGATATGGGCCAGAAGGTAAAGAAAACAATCACGAATTTTTCTCAAAAACAATTCCGGATTCTTTCCGAAAAAGACCAGAAAATTGTGCCGAAATCATCCTAAAATGATCCCAAAAAAGTTACAAAAAGTCTCAAAAACGGTCCCAAACATGTCATGAATGCAGTAGGATCCTATAATTGTTTCAAAATGATACCGAAGAAAATTCCGAAATGAGCTCGAAAAATTTCCGAAATCGTCCTGAAAAAGTCAAGAAAAATTTTTCGAAATAAGGTCGAAACAATCACAAAATGATCCGAATTCTGCTACAATTAATTATTACCCAAATTACACTACAACACTCTGCTCAATTTTTTATTTCTCAAAAAAATTTCGATCTATTCTAAAAAAAACTTCAAATTTCACTCTCAATCAAAATTTTCATGCCGCCTTAAAGGTTAGCTTCGGAAATGCAATTTTTATTAGCATTAAAACTGGTGAATTAAATGCAACAAGAAATTATATTCACCTCATAACTGTCAAAAATTTCCAACATAAAAGCACACTGCTATTGTTTGACATAGGCACATTCTACCTATCGACTTCTATCTATTGACCAGGGACCGTAACCGTTATGAGTTTTATTATAAAAATTGCTATTTGCTCATCATTTTCAGTTTTTTTTAGATAAAAATCAATAATAAGAGGTATCTTCAAGTTGTTTTTTTTTTATTAAGGATAATGTTTATTTTTTGATTTTTATTTTTTCTGATAGAAAATAAAACTCTTGTTTGAGTTTAATTTTTTTGACAAATAATACCTATTCCTTGAGAAATATTTTATCCTTCAAGGATAAAAATCAAATTTTGAGTTCTAGTTTTTTTTCACGGATCGAAAAACTCAAAAACCGCTGCGCCTTTTTGGCAAGTAATTGATCATAAAAGTTGGTTGGTATAATCTCGTCAACTTATGTACTCAATAACTAAAACATATTTATAGACACATACATATACATATATATGAATATAGGCAGGCTTGCAAAAGGGCTATTTAAATTTTTCGAACTGTGAAAGAAATTGAAACTTAAAATTTAATTTTTATTCTTGAAGGACATAATACCGCTCAAGAAATAAGTTTTACTTTCATCGAAAAAATAAAACTCAAACACGAGTTTTATTTTCGAGCAAAACAAATAAAACTCAAAAAATTATGATTATTTCTGATCAAAAAAATAAAACTCAAAAAAGATTGATTATATGCAACTTATATAGGTTTCGTTCAAATTTTCTTCAATCAATGCAGATTTTCATTGAGTATGATGAGACATGCATGTTCATTTACTTTAAACTATCCTCCGATATTGGGAAGCCTTCGATTTTTTTCATTAAAAATATAAAAATAATCATTATTGGGGGTCCCTGCTACTGACCCACATATTAAGAGAAGATATCGAAAAGGTATAAATCAATCAGACTTTTCACATTCGGAATCAACGCTCCGTAATAACCCTATATAAAAAACTGATCCATGTATGTAAATATTTCAAGGCCTTAGCAACATAAGGTGTGCTTAAGTTTTCATGCTTGATTGAATGAATTCCACAAAATCATATGCAAAATTTTCTTTCTTACAAATTACTATTTCTGTTTCAATAATCAACCTAAAATTGTCAAGCTAGTCTTCTCTAATGAAATTTCTCATTACTTGGCACACCTTCGGTTATTTATTGACTTCTGTGTAAGTAATTTGAAATTTTACGATTTGATTGCTTTGTGTGCAGTAAATATTTTGTAAATTTTAGAGGCACTATACATACATAGACAGGGGGGCGGGACATGTTAAAATGCAAAGATTTTCTGGATATTATTTTTAAATTTGGTATTGGTTATTTTCCAACAGTGAAATTGCTGCATTGGAGAAATTGTTAGCGAAACTATCTACCTTTAAAATATCTGATTTTGATAGTTGGATTTTAATTTTATAAATAAAAATGAATATGTGTCTGTGTGTTCTTTATAGGCATCCAAAGTAAGCAACCGATATTCAAGAAATATTTTTGCACTGGTTACATCATAGGTTATATATAGTTTTGAAAAAGTGGGTGGTGCCACGCCACCAGGCCATATAAAATTCCAATAAACCTGAACATATTTGGTCTAAATTAATGATATTTTGATATCTATGTCACTTGGTCAAAAATTACATAATTTTGGAAAAGTAGGCACAGTTTGTTGTCGATGTTTCTGCAACTCTCACGGTAGGTTCAGGAGTTCGTTGGGTACGATACAGGCTGTATATAGTTTGTGGAAAAGCCTCTAGGTTATATAAAGCTTCAATTCGGTATAGCTAGGAATTTATTTGGTTCAAGTAATGATATTTTATGTATAGATATGTTTTCTATGTATCAAACAAAAACTTAGAAAAACTAAGGCAACACAAACTTTAGGCAGGACAACGTCTGCCGGGTGTGGTAGCATAATATGAAACAAACGGTTTGAAGCAAACATTTCTGAACTATTCTGAGAGACGTTTTTTGAGCTTATTTCCTTACAAAATTTCATTTAGTAGAGCTTAATAAAAATTTTTCATTACAAGAAAGAAATCCTGTTATTCTCGGTCCCTAAAAAAGTATGGGATCCCGATATTGCCATCCCGATATTGCCATTGCTAGTACATGCTGCTACTGATTGAACTAGACTGCTAAACATTTATAAAAATGTTGACACTTGTTTAAAACTTTAGTCAGTGAAACGCTGCAAATTGGAGTACTGAAAGCGAAAAGTCAGCCTAAGCAAAGAGAAGAAAAGTGGCTGCATGGAAGTTTGTGTAAGTGTGTATTTATTTGCTCACTTAAAAAATTAACGGAAAATGAAATCAGTATAAAAATTAAAATTGCAATTTGTTTGTCTTTTACCGTCAACACATTTTCAAATTAAATTTTTTGTTATTGATGAGCCTTAATTGACATCTACTTAAACTTCCTTATAATGTTTATGTTCAAAAACATTAATATTTTGCTGAATCCTTAGTTGTTTATTATTTCTATGTATGTATATATACTTTTTGTGTAAATACAAACTGTAAATTGCATAATGTTGAAATGTATATCCGGCACGGGCGGGCTATAATGTCATGTACCTAAATATTGTTCATGGGAATGTGTATTGTATGTCGTGCTTAAAGCAGATACCCTGCAAAAAACGAAAATACTCCGCTTCATTATCCTTAAGAAGTATCAGAGTACTCCAACACTTATCCTCATTCATATAAAAAAGGTGGTACAATTTACATGGCGATGTCCGCGATTGGATCACCTAATCCACTTCGGAGTATTCCATTTATTTGCTTTTGATTACTCCATAGAGCACCTAGGTGAGAGTACTATCAAACTGCTCTCAAAAGATTACTCCATTAAGTATTCAACACCAAAGCGAGCGAGGGAGTAGATGGTGCTCAAAAGTACACCTACTCCTCTCTCGCTTTGGTGTAGAATACTCCATGGAGTAATCTTTTGGCAGAATTTTGAAAAATGTTGTATGTTCAAAAATAGTCTGTCAGTCAACCTGCCAAGTGGAGTTATCAATTAATGTAGGGCCTTTGGGCGCTCTCCTCCTAACTGAACAAGTAGCTCTTTTTCTTTCGATATAGGCTGGCATAAATTTTAAATAATGTATTTCGATTCCGGTTCTGATGGACTAACTTCCTTAGCTTGCAAAATATGCACTATGATACCAGGAAATAAAAATTGCTAATATATTTCAGAAGCTGACAACATTATAATACCTTACAAAAAAAAAAAATATATGTATATATACTTTAGGTGCCGCAATTGGGAATATTAAGATAGGTTTTAAGTAGCTTCTTGGTGAACTATAACATTGTAATTCCATGAAATCTAATAAGAAATATATGTTAAAAAAAATTCAGAAAAAGGGTTTGATAACAAATTTAATATTATTTTTCAGAATAAAAACTACTCTAAAAGTTTCAGACCTTGAGTAATTTTTTGTGTGCCATTACACCTAGTTAAAATTTTTTTGGGACTGATCAAAGTTCCGCTTTAAAACTGTCAAACCATTGAAGTAAAAGAGCTAGCTACATATCGTCGGTGACACTGCAAAACCGAGTAAGTGATATCTGAGTTTGGCTGTTTTTTCAATATAAATTTCGTATTTTTTAGACGAATATTGACTTTCATCAAGATCGATTCTTTTAATTATTTTCCAAGCCAACATGTAGTTTTCTTGAGAATAAATGAATAGATCTCGACGTCAGGGGCCTACAAAAGTTTTTGACACAAATGTCATGTACGCGGTTTTGCACTGGTCACCGACGATATAGCTTTGTAGGAAATTAATTTGAAGTGAAGGAATTTAATATTTATTTTGGCAATTTGTCCAAAAACCAAAAGTCTCTGTTGGAAAAAAAATAAACACAAACTCTTCAAAGAAATTGTAAGATCTGAAAACAATTGTCGAAACATTTTTTTATAAAGTTATTTTTCAAAATTTATTTACCATTGAATTTAAAAATAACAAAATTTTTAGCTTTTTTTCTTGTGGCCGTGTTTTTTTATTCAAATAAATTAATTTAGGTATATGGTACTATTGTTTTAGAATCATTATTTTATGAACATTGTTACTGAAAACATACAAATTTTAGAATATCAGTTAATTCATGCTCGATAGCTGTTAACTCGTCGAAAACGTAGTTTTGCAGTCTTCAAATAACACAGCCACAAAAAAAGTAGATAGATCTCGTACCTCGCTGCATGCATTTTCATGTATTTTGACATGCTGAATCCAATTCCGGCATCAGAACTCTGATCCTGAGTCCAAGTTATTAATAAAAGATCGAAATTAGTGATTTCTCAAACTTCTACTTCTAGCTAACATCTTCTTTTAGTAAGCCAAATTTCTCTTCCAATAAAAAAAAAAAAAAAAAAATTCTACAATTGGAAAAAAATAAAAAAAAAAAACAGAGAAAGCTGCAATCGTAGAAATATGAGAAACATACACAATTTAAATAAATGTTTAGATTATAATAACTATTGTTTTCCATAATTAATCCCTTATTTGCGGATATGAGAGATATTTATGTATGAGTTCTATTTCATTGCTTCCATTCCTTCATTTGCTTCCATAAAAGGCTTGAGGCATAATTATCCAAAGATGTTTCATTGACCTTTTATGAGGAATGTCAAATGTCTCCCTCATTACTCTCCTGGGAGCTTTTATAAAACTCTCCAAAACTCCCCTTTTACTCGATTGCGATTCCTAAAAAAGTCATAACAAAAACTCTATTATTGTTTCTTTGGGAGGTGAAAAGGTATTTTTCCATTACTCGCCCTCCTAGCAATGTTAAAAGGGAGTATATAAAATTATATTGCATTACACAAAAGTACAGTGAGTAATAGGGAGTAGTCCAACACCCTCAAGGGAGTACTGCGGGATTGATAAAACGATGATCTCTCGTGCTACTGGGTATATATATTTCTAATGGTGTACTTGTAAAAAAGGTTTATATATTTCTAAGTTCTGGTGTAACTCAAGCTCTCAAACTTTCTTCAAAAACGGTTTAAACTAAAAAAGTTGTACTAAACAAGTTCTGAGTTTTTGATTGATGTTCTTAATTGGCTGGCTCTTCTTAATTAAATAAAAGGCTTTAAATTTTTGTAAAACTGGCTTCCATTTTTAATTAATTTTGTTAAAAAATCGTTTAATTTAAAGTTTTAAAATTTCATACAAAGGATTTTGCGTTACCGCTCGAGTGCGGTATAAAACTGTCATACAAGCAGGACGTGCTACTTAAAGTAATAATCCGAATATTTTCAAATATATATGTAGATATGTAAACGCATGAAATGTGTCAGTCTGTTTTGCGTGTCACGATAGTGCAATAAAAATCAATACGTGATAAATGCGTCACAACTTAATTGTGCTATATATTTAATAGTAATTACAACAATAAAATTAACAACGTCAATAAGGAACTAAGAAAAGCATTATGTGTAGAATGAAGTGAATGAAACTATTTTTATACTTAAGTAAGTCAGTCACACGCTACTACACACAAAGGAGATTTCACAGGATGCGCACAGCTACAGTGCCATGTGACGTAGATATTTTACTTGATAAGTGCAGGAATTTAACAATGTTACTAACACTTAGTTCAGTTAAGAACAGACCATGCTAGCTTTGTAATGTTTCGATCAATCTCAAGATACGCTTTCTCTCGCTTTTCAGTTATTTAGATTTGCGACGACTGCCATAAGGCTTTTAAATTTCGGGTGCTTCTAATAATGATACATATCAAGTTATAAAACAAGCAGTGATTGGTAAAGTGAACTGAGAACATCAACCAAACTTGTAGTGACACTTCACATTTTTGTGATTTAAGTTAGCTGACTGAGCAAATAGGTACTGCATTTTTAAAAACAATACCATGTTGAAATAAATGTTTGCAATCTTTTTATTTCAGCATAGTCATGTGTCTAGTATAAGGGGGCTATATTTTTTACCAAAAATAGTCTTTTCGTTGATTTTTTATTACTACCTTTATATCAAGTCCCTTTTGTTGTTTGTCCGCTTATTTCCATACGAAATTTCGAAATCTTGCAAAGTCTTTTTAGGTAACTTCCCCGTAGAGCTAGACTCTTGAAACTTGTTACATACTTCAGAGCTCCGGGACAATGCAAAGTGCACGATAAAAAAATTGCTAGGTGGCGGACGTATCGACCTATTTTGAAAATAAATTTGTAATTGGGAAACTTGCGATGGGCTTTTAACTAACTTTCTGGTGACTTAGAGACTTGAAACTTAGCACATAGTTCCGGGACAATGACAATATAATTTTTAAAAATAAAAATTGCTCTAGGTGGCGCGCTGATCGGGGTAATTCAAAATCGCTAAAAGATGGGGGGGAATTTTTGCGATCGATTTTCGAGTAACTTACCGATAAGCCAGAGACTTTAAATTTGACACGTGTTTTAGAACCCGCTGCAATGCAGTCTTTGACTCTAAAAATTTCACTAGGTGGCGCATGGATCGAGATATTTGGAAAATTGGTTTGAAATTGGGAATATTGCGATTAAGTTTTAAGTAACTTCCCGGTAAGCTAAAGCATTGAAACTTGACACATAGATCAAAAATAGAATGCAATGCAATACCATGTGCACATAATTCCGCTAGATGGCGCTCTTATCTTATATTGTTATCGATTTTTAACTAACTTTCTGGTGACCTAGGGACTTAAAATTTAGCACATAGTTCAGGACACAATGACAATATCCTTTTTAGAAATCACAATTGCTCTAGGTGGCGCGCTGATCGAGATAATTCAAAATCGCTGAAAATTGGGGGGAATGTTTGCGATCGAATGCCCTGGTGACCTAGGGACTTAAAATTTAGCACATAGTTCAGGACACAATGACAATATCCTTTTTAAAAATCACAATTGCTCTAGGTGGCGCGCTGATCGAGATAATTCAAAATCGCTGAAAAATGGCGGGAATGTTTGCGATCGAATGCCCTGGTGACCTAGGGACTTCAAACTTAGCGCATAGTTTTGGACACTATGGCATGGAGTGCATGTTTCCAAACTTAGGCAATAAATTTTTTGAAGCGCAAATGGAAGTTCGCCTATTAACAAAACATTAAGAGTCTATTAGTTGTGCTCCACCTCCATATTTTCAAATCTCAGAAAGTGATTACAATTGGTATGATTAAAATTTCAAAACTGAAACTTACAGATACCATGTCTTTATGTTTAGGGACAAAAATGTTGCTGGTTTTTGGCGACATACAGTGTACGACAAAACTAAAGCGCAAAAAGTCCCTCTGCTAAACACGATTAAATAAAATTCTATATGCAGGTTTTGAATTTTTATTGGTTTTTACTGATAAATTCCACATATTAGTTATTGGAAATATGAAATAGAAAACTGTTTTCATGGTCCATAAAAAAAAATGTATGACAATTTTCAGTCTAACTAACAAATTTGTGCGACAAAACTAAAGCATAAAATGAAGGTAGGTCTAGTTGTTCCTTAAATATGTTGTAAAAACGTGAGCCAGAATAACCACGCCGATATATTTAGAAACATTTCGAACAACGGTTTCCGTTCTTTATTTTAGAAGTCTCAAAGATTTTGCTAGAAATAATTATTTCGTGGTACTTCGCGAAAGAATTCTACTCAAATCTAAGCAAGGGAAATTAAAAAATACTATTTCAAAATGTTTTAACATTTTTCATGGCCTTGTTTAGCGTACTACAAACATTTTTCCATTCAACTGGCTCCTTTAGCACAGTACAGGGTGGTGCTAGTGTACGAAAAGTACCAAATAGTAATGATCGCGTAATCGTTCGTGGAATAAAAATATTTTTTCTTGTTTCCACAACAAGTTTTCTGAAAGAATTTTTGATATCTACTCCATGCAGAACCATTTAAAGACGTGCTCTTTAAGATCGATTACTTCACTTCGGAGCTTTGTAAGCCTTTTGATTTCAGACGAAGAGAAATGAGCGTTTTCAGTTTTCAACCTAAATTATAGTAGTAATATACGGCAAGGAATCTTATTATCTGTCAAATAAAAGTTCTTGACACATTAGGATACTCTGAAGCTTGTTCCCAGGCCTAAAAACAACGCTAACTCACTTTTACTATACCTTTTGATCGGTGAAACACGGTTGAGGTAGTGTACGGGTTTGTAGATGTTTCTCTGGTCATTCATAAGACTGAGCTGGTATTGTATCGTTTAATGTAAGAATATATTCAAAAAATCTGCATCCTATTTCTTGAGGGGGAAGGAATGCCATTAACAGGGATCTTTGAGTAAGACATTGTGCTGAAACGTGTAGCGATTTGCTTAAAAAAATTGTTTAGGGCTAACAATGTTGACGTATTGTCGTTGCTTGTGCTGTTAAAACGAACAGAGAATCTATAGAAAATGATGGATTCTAAAAATCGGAAGGAAACTGCAGCAACAAAGACTCTGTTTTCGGGCAAGTTGAGCAGGCGTGGAAAATTACTTCCTAAGATGTTTTACTTAAATAATACACTCAATGCCAACACGATATGCACCTGCCATAAAAAGCCACGAAATAATGAAAAAGAACAATGTTTTTCCCATAGATATTTGATTTATTTTGATTTTTCCTACTCTAATTAATTAAAACAACTTTTAATAATTGAATAAAAAATTATTATTCAAAAATAAAAAACAATAATAATTTTTATAAAAATTAAAAGTGAAAAATTGTTATTCTTGGCATTGAGCTCGTTTCATGAATTATTGAGTTCATCAGATTCTTTGTACAACTTTTTTTTGGATGAGCTGGTAAATAACTTTACTTTATTCAAATCTATACTACCTAATATGTATTCTTCCTGAATAAAAGGGACTAAACATTGTAGAAATTGTACTTGCGATTTTTTTGAGTAAAATGTTCAAAGGTGATTTCTGTGCCTTAGTTTTGTCGCACACTGTAAATATAAAGGTAGCATTTAAAATTTTAGTATCATCTTTTTATTTTTTTTTTAAGCACAATTTTATAGTTTTAGCCAATTGCAATAAAAAAGTCTAAGTTATTTTTGATTTTCATATAAATTTATTGACTTTTTCTTAGATTAATTGATAAACTTTTGCACGCTTAATTCACATAATCGCCACCATGAGTGTATGTGTATGTGCAAACAAAAACAAAAACACCGCGTTTCCGATTTATTTTATTTTAATTCACAATTTTATTTACACCCGTTTAAATTTAAACGGATTTTAAGATATTTTCAGCAAAAGTTAATAACGATTTTCTAGTTGAATTACAAAATACTTATTTAATATTTATTTAAAACATCTTAACATCATACTAGGTAAATTCTCGCGATTGTCGGATTGAGCTAATAAATATGCGAGAAGTTCGACGACCGGATGCGTTCAATTTACAAAGTATTTTTTTTGCGTTAGGATAAGTGAGCCACATAAATATAAGGGTGTGTGTGCTAAATTATTTTGTTTATATACATTTGTTTTACATAAGTATTTTTAAGTTTATCTGTTTTACTTAGTTGGATAGTTTCTCAGAATGCTAGCCTTCCTAATTTTTGTAATTAAGTAGGCAAATTGTAATGGTTACATACTTTGCGTTTCCCAGAAATTTTCTTTAAAATTTTTTTCCATTTTTCGCTTAAGTTATTTCGATGCTATATACCTTTACAGTCTTATAGTCCAGAAGAATGATGAGCATTTATAACAAAAGCAGGAATTTCAGAGGATGGTGGATCCCTTGGTTTGATTGAAGTTCACATCAATTCAACCGCTCCAGGTCACTGTTCAATGTAGCATTCTAGAACAACGATGTCGTACTCAAGCTTCTCTTAAAACTGTTGTCCGGGTTCTCTGTCTCTAACACCTCAGGAAAAAAATAGGAGGAAGGGAGGAGTGGGTGCAAATTAGGGTTTCCGTACTGCATATCTCTGAAAGTATTCACGGTAGAATATTGAAAATTGGTAAGGAGTTAAACGAGACAAATCTCTAACATCTCAAGGAGAAAGAGAAGGAAGGTGGAAGTGGGCGTGACACCTAACATACAAACAACATTTTTAGTACTGTATATCGCTAGAATTATTCGTGGCAGAATACTGAAAACTGGTACAAAGTTATATGAAGTTAATCTCAACATATAAAAAAAAAAGAAGTAAGGTAGAAGTGGGCATGGCACCTCCCTCAGTAATCTCTACCACCTCAAGAAAAAATGCCGACTACTATTTTCTACAAGCTTTGTAATATTTGCAATAGAGATCTTTTATATGAAGGAGAAGGCGGCATAGCAATATGGTAGCGAAATCAGTAAGGATAGAGATAGGAAATATTTCTAGATCCATTCAGGTAAATTTCTGGGCAGGACAAAGTTTATTATAAAAATCAAAAGTTTTGATTTATTTTTGTAATGGTCGATACAGCAATTCGCATATCATAGTTCTGTCGAGAAATAGAGAAATCGTTTCATTTAGTTTGAGTTGACCATTGAGTTATTTCAATGAAATATGCACTAGTTTACGGACAGCGATAGATAAATCAATAATAAATAGTCTCAAAAACGTTTAATATTAAAGTTCGTGTTGTTATTTGAAAATATTTCTAAGCGATTCATGCATTATTCTCATAAAATGTGCTAGTGTCCGGAGAGTAACGCTGTCCGAAAACTAGTGTAATTACCCTACACAGCTGTGTATTTAATCTATACACCCAATGTTTATCTTTCTTACTTGTTCTGTTTCTCTTTGTTAAGCGCTTCGTTCTTCTTCATGCTTGGCTGCTTATTTTCTTAGTAAACTCCACTCTTTTTCTTTTTTGTTGCACGTTTTTGTTGCTCTACTCGTATTTATGTTTTATTATAATTTCGCATTGCATTGTCTGCATACTTTTTCTGTTTTTTTTTTTTTGCTTAATTTTTTGTTATAAAAAATCTATATTTTAATTTCTTTCTGTTGCATCGAATACTCCTTACTTTATATATATCTCACAAAATAGCACTTTTCAATCGTTAGCGCAGTGATTCTATTTTTACTTCGGTTTCCGTAGTATGTGCGCAGCTATTTAAATGAACTCTTTTTCATTGTTTCCGTAATGCTACATATTGATTCAAATAAGTATGTTTATTAGTGCTTTTAAATGCAGCTTCCACTTTCAACGCCACACTTCCAATATTGTAGACACTAAAATGTGTTCATTGCATTTAGCCATCATTTATCACTTTAATATCCTGTTTTGTGTTTAATAGGTAATTGTGGGAGTTAATAATTTTATTTGTTTATTTATGACAAGAAATGACCAAATTTTAATAATAAGATAATAATAAATTATATGTTGAAGCACATTAAAGTTTTGGAAATAATATAACCCCTCCTCTTATTCACTTTTTTTAAACTCGTATATCATTAAGTTTGTGGGTTACATCAGATTTTCTAGTTTTAAGTCGTGGTATTGGTTGCTGCAGAGCTAGATCAATCGTTATCCTAAACAAAGCTTTAAGTTAACCATTTATCATGGTTTCAATGGGAAGCGAACCCAGCTATAGCGAAAATGTAGATACTATTTTTAATAAACTTTTTCATGCTGATTTCAAGTCAGTGACTATTTAGTCGGCTCCTAACTTAGAAAGCACATGATTAACAATGTTAAAACGTCTAGTGATATTTGGGAAACTTTGGAAAAGTGCTGGAGCATTTTAGTTTGCCCCGAATTAAAATCTGCGTTCTTGGCTCCATCATTATTAGCATCATTGATTTTTGCTTAACCGATCCTAACAATAATTGATCTCAAATGAAAGCAACAAAGTATGTTAAGAGACCTGAATCCTGTTTCTTCAACTCAATAATAGCGCCCCTTCTTCTGAGCAGGCGCGTCCTTCTATGATAATACGACCTAGCAAGGGAAAGTCGTTTTACTTGTACACTCTACGTAAAGATCTTACTGGTCGTATTTAAACTTTTTCGAAATACATCATAAACATTTTGAAAAGAAAAATACAACTTTTATCTCGAAAAAAGCAAGGGTCATTTTTCAGACTACGCCTGATTCCGCATCATTCATTATGATGAGAGACTTGTCGAGCGTTATCCTTTTATGTAACCATAGGTTTTACTCCTCGATTGCCTGCTTAGCCATAAGAAGCGGTCGAGAGTGATTCTATTTTGAATCCTTTAACTAATATTATTTTCGCTGTTAATATTGGATAAGCTGGACCTGCGCCGAATCTTAAGTAATAACAAACAAAAATTTCGTCTTGCCCTTGTTCACAAGATCTAGCATGCTGGTATTGCAAAACTTGCGGCGTGCTTGTTAGCTTAGAAACGCTCGGAGAGGTGCTTCCCTATTTTGGCTTTGAGTATGGTTCAAACAGAAATTCAGACATAGCACCACACAGGCAACTCCTTTACGCGCTTTCAAAAGTTGCTTTGAAATTCATCATTGCCCTTCTGCAGGTTTTCACGTATTGTGAAGATCTGGTCTATGGTACCCTTACAAGGTTTGAAGCTACACTCAAAAAGTCCAGCCATATTGTTCAAGATATGCTTCAGTTTTTTACACATTAAGCTAGATAGAATTTTAATGACAATATGAGGAGCCTGATTTCGCAGTAGTTGGTAAGATTTGCGGGCTCGTCTTTCTTATGATTAGATAGAGTGCACATGTGATCTCATTAAGTAAAAGACAACTAGTCACTTCTTCACGTTTAAAGAAAAATTCTTATCGTTCACTTACTTCAGTGACTTATCTTTAGTAAATCAGAGTTACTTTGTGAATTTGTTTGGCATTGCAAAGCGGTGAAGCTAAATGTGAGTGACTGCGTTGCAAAGTGTTAACGTGATTTACAGCTGTGTTCAATATAATGGTAGTGAAATTAAAATATATGGATATCGTTCGGCGAAATAAGAAGAAGCTCTTATTTTAATAACTTTCATATAGAACAGAATTACATAACAGAAACCACACAAAAAGAAATTTCAAAGTTAACACAAAGTTCAGGAAAGTTAATTAAACCTTAAAAAAATACCACCCAAATCTTCAAATTTTTGGCAAAATTTCTAGAAAATTCTTAAGCGCACAATTTTGTAGACCAATCAATTTAAGTATAATACGGTGCAAATTAGAACTCGCTCAAAAATTTCTCTGCATTTTTAGAATTTTTTTCTTCAAGAGTGTTGAGTGATTTCTCCCATAAAACGCATGAAGAAAAACTAATTTTGCTTCGGAAAAAATACCGAACATCCTTAATAAAAAAAATTGTACAAATTCAGAGAAAGCTTCAAGGTTTTCTTACTTGCACATTCAATGAGCACATTCTGCCCAAAAATATTGAAATGTTCAGGTAAATTTTCAAAAGTTTAACTAACTTCCCTGAACTTTATGTAAACTTTGAAATTTCTGCGGTTTCTGTTATGCAATTTGCTTTATTTTATATGAAAATGATTAAAAACACAGCTTCTTTTTATTTCTTTGAACGATATCCCTTTTAATTTCACTACTTTTATAATGAGCACAACTGTAAATAATCAGCCCTTAAAATTCCAATTTTGGGCGGTGAGCTCATTCGACTGTATTTCCAAAATTTTTGATGAATGCTTTTTGCCTCCGTATTTGCACACTTCGGCGGCTCGTCCGTCATTTCTTGGCGCTTTATTAGTATACATGCGGGATAATGTCATTTTAGTGTCGCGAAAAGTGTTCCGTAGATGAGGTTAGGCCCCATAAACGAATTTCTCGAGAAAAGTTTGACTAGATTTATATTCGGTAAGCAGGGGACTTCTCAATTAGAATGATTATTGTTATTGTAGGAGTATTTCCTAGGAGTACATCTATACATTTCTTCACTAGTCCTGTAACTGCTTTAATAAAATTCGCAATCGTTAACGAATTGCTTGATCATCTGTTCTCGCTAAATAAATGGCAACTGTTTTGACGTTGTTACTGGCATTTATCTGTGAGACCAAAATCTCTCTATACTTAATAAAAAACTCTTCTGACTTAAAAATCTGAAAATCTACAGTACAAGCTAAAAATCTTCAGTTCAGCGGTCGAATTACGTTATACGTTCCGTGATCGAAAGCAAATTTTTAAATCAAAATAGCTCTAACCCCATCAATGCGTTTGGCTGGAAGTATCGGCTTGTTCAATTATGCATTATTACTCTTTTAAAAAGGTAGACAGTTTCAAAGTTATCGTGACTTGAAAAACGGTTTACGATCACGGAACGGATGTCGTAATTCGGCCCCAGGTCTCGATTTTGCTAATATTTAGCTATTTTTGAATCGCTATTTGTTTATTTTTAAAAAGCTGTTCTAGTTAGGTAAGTAAAGTATGAAGTTAGTCTGCTTAAATTCACACTAAAATGGACAATTACGCTCTTGCATATTGAGACTACGTAAAAACGGAGAGTCGTAATTTTTACCAACTCTTTTGACCATAATCAAAAATTTAAAGATAACATTTTCTCATATTTAGTTATCGTTTCCTTATCGATATTTGGTTATTTTTGATGAGCTTTTATAGCTTTATAATTTACGACTATTCGATCTTTTTCTCGATATTACAGCTAACTCACCTTTCTTCACTGTTCAACTATATTCGAAAGTCACCTCGATATTTTAGTAAGAAGAACAGAGTTAATGAGTCGCTCAAGCAATAGCACAAGCGAAAAATCGTTAAATTATGATATGGACAAAACGCACCGTTAAATATCGATAGGCATTTTAAAGGAAATTTAAAGGAAAGCAATACTGTTTTGTAGTAATCGCAGTGCTTCTATAACTGTGGTGAAAATGTATTTTCGTATTGGATTTTGACAAAAACAACGCTGCCTGGCAAAGACAACAAGTGCAAAATTGAAATCAATTGCATTATGTGCAACCTTTTAATATTTCTAATTTACTAAATTTTCTAAATTTACTAGAGAAAAATATTAAAAACTAAAAATTTATGCCCAGCTGATTAACACAACATCTTGGCTACTAGGCTACTGAGACCATTAAACTGTGTGCGTCAAATATTTTATTTGACACCTTGGCCTTGTGGCACACTGCATTATCATTTTCATAGAGAAACACTTTTCACAACAAAATCATTACAAGCCATGCGATAAAAAATTATTCGTTATTATAAAGAAAATTTAAAAAAAACCGGTTGCAACTCCCACAAGCTTCTAAATTCGAAATTAACTAACCTTGTTGTTGAGCTGCAGCAATTTTTACCGATATTCGTTAACTTATGATCAGCTGTTTTAGCCAAATAAACTATAAATATATTGAGGTTGTTGAGAGCATTAGCTGGAATGACACAAAAAAATGAAATATATTTGGATTTAATGAATGGCTCAATCGATGGCACAAGCTAAGCAAGCATTTCTTAAGATCTCGACAAATCGCTGCGTTGAATGTTATAGGAGCTTGCTAACTTCTTTAATAACATTCGCAATGTTTATTAGATTAAACGATTTTGTTTTTATTTCCAAATTATTATCGATTCTCCTTTATACGAGTATATAGATTTAATATAGATGTTGTTATTTAAGATCTCCACAAATTACAACATTAAAAGTTGGTGTGCTCCACTTGTTAAGGCTGTGAGCCGATCGAAAACATTAGAAAAAATTTAGGTGAATAAATTATCTATGGTGTAAAAATATTACTCATATTCACCACGATAAATGTCTTCGCTCCGTCAAAATTTATACTTTACATTAATTTGAAACAGGGCCTAGCAAAAAAAAAATCTATAAGATCTCAGAAAACTACAGCACAGGTACCGAAAATAATAAAAATTTTGGAAATTTTTTTTTGCACACGAAATTTCGATTATACAATTTTTTTGATCAAATTTGATTTGATTTGACATCCATTTTTTACCGTGTCGATTTATTTTTTAAATTATTTCTTATTTAAATTTAAGTTATTTAATTTTACGTTGTTTTTAATAGATTTATTCTATTTGCTATAACTGTTATGAAATTTTGTTTCCAATTTTTATTTTTTCTTAATATGTAGATAGTATAACCGCTAAAATTTTTAACATAAAACTTACAATTAACTTTTTAAACACTTGTTTTTTAAATCCGTTTACAGCTGAAACCTGTTTTCCAGTTTCATACAACTTGGATGGCACAGACATAGTAAATTTTTATTTTTTTTTCACTTTTAACTGATTTCAAAACCACTTTTTATCACAAGAACTAAAAGTCAACTGCAATTGCTGAATGTTAAACGCTTGCGATGAAGTACAACGCCCGAGCGATTGTCAACTAATTGTTCTTTTTTATCAAAAATTTCAAGTTTTAACCCGGTCACTTAAATTTGTTATCATGCGCGCACAACAAACGCGACGCGCCAAGTTTAAAAACAAACTGTGCAATTTTCCAAACTTGTCTAACAATAGCAATAGCAGCAGGCGAAAAAGGTAGCAGCAATAAGTTGCATTCGGCACACATCGCCAACAAACATCGGCGATGCTACAGCATCTTTGGTTTTGTGAATTTACATTAGCGTGGAAGCGTTTGTGTTGGGTGTAGATGGTCCACATTCATTTTATTTTACAACAAAAGCCAACCAATCGCTCTGAGAGCATCTGCTGAGCGTAGCAAAATTACACCCACACAATAATACAAACAGGTAAGCCATACTGTTGCCACAAGTGTGATTCAGTGTTGCCACAGTAATAAAATAGAAGTAGCCAAGAATTAAAAAATAAATTACCAAAAAAAACTACCATTTTATAAAAACGAAAACATACAGGTGTATTTGAAATTACAGGTACATACATTAGGGTGGGTCGATTTGTATGGAAGAAAGTTAACCGATATCGCGCCATCGATTTTTCGATAGGATTTGGGTTAAATGAGGTTTTTTTGATTTTTCTTTTCACAATTCCATCTAAGATGCAATATTTTATTTTATTTGATTTACGTATGTACGTTAGACTGGGTCGATATATTAACCGATATCGCGCTATCGATTTTTCGATAGGTTTTGGGCTCAGGAAAAAAAAAGTTACACTACGCGTATCCAAAAAAAATAATTTTAGAGCCTGCGAAGTTTCATTTTTTTTGACTTTTTTCGACTTTACGGTTTCTTTCATGACCTACTAAAAAAATTTTCTTTTGATTTTAAAATTTTCATGTATACCCTGTCCGCCCCAAAAAAATTTAAAAAAAAATTTTTGAAGTTTTGGGGAGTGTTTTTTTTTAAGGGTTTATTCAGCATGCATGCAAAAATGTTTTCGATGAAAACGAATTTGTCTCATATTTCCTGTCCCACTTAAAATTATGCGCTGAAAACGTTGGCGATAACGGTTTTTGAAAATAAAATTTTATTTTCGGGTTTTGGGACTTGTTTTGGTCGAAAAATCGACTTTCGCAGGCTCAAAAATTATTATTTTTGGGTATGCGTAGTGGAACTTTTTTTTTCCTAAACCCAAAACCTATCGAAAAATCGATAGCGCGATATCGGTTAATGAATCGACCCAGTCTAACGTGCATACGCAAATCAAATAATATAAAATATTGCATCTTAGATGGAATTGTGAAAAGAAAAATCAAAAAAACCTCTTTAGATCTCTCTTACTGAAATACTTGAAAAGTTATACGTTTTCTTAAACCACTATAAATTTTTTAGGAAAAAACTTTTAATATTCTTGTCATAACTTAAATTACTTGTTCTGAAATGCAATTCTGCATTTCAGCATTTGCGGGATATTTTGGCCTCAAGTCAACGAACAAATTACCAAATTACCAAAAACGCTCAAAAAATTACCAATTTTGGTTGAAAATAACCAAACCGGCAACACTGGTGTGATTACATGAATTAAACTTGACCCACTGTGCGAGTTTTTACGAACGAAAAAGCTCTTTGAAAGCTTAGCATGTCTCTCGAACTCTTATTTTCTCTCATTGGTTATAAAAAATACTGGGATTTCCTGCATTGACCGCCGACTTTTGTTTTGGGTAATTTTTCATTAAGAAATTTGTGTGTTGGATGGAGCATTTTATGCAGTGGCAGAACACGTGCTTAACTACGCACACATAAACAAATTTGGCATTATTTGATTGTCTTCTTGGTATAGGCTGCTTATTTTATATTTTTTATTATTACTGAATTCTGCTGCTACCATATAGGAAAAAGCTGCACACGCTGTCGACTACCAGTGCCATCTTGTTGGCATGGGCTGCGACAATTCAGTGTTCAGGGAGGATACCAATTAAAAGTCTACATTCATTAGTCCTGAGTTATACAACTGTTTTTGTAAGTTCTCTGCCTTATGATCCGCACATGATTTTGGAGATCTTACAGCCTTGCATTTCTTTCCATGCCCTATCTGCTTGTTCAATCATCTGCAATATTTCTAGCATCTAGTGTTGCTCCACTCTTTGCTAGCTCATCGGCCTTCTCGTTTTATGTCTTGTGTCTAAGCTTTATGGAGGGCGACTAGTTTTTTGGAGTTATTTTGTATTTTATTTTATTATTTGTATTATATTATTGGTTTAGAGAGGAAAAGGGGGTGTGCGGAGCACATGTTTAATATAGCCCTTTTCTAGTATTTATTTGATTATTATTTTATTTATTTAAATTATTTGTATTTTTTAATTGGGGGCGAGAACTGTTGGCTCTGAGGCATTGCTCATTTTCGTTGTGAAAACCCCCGCTTTGGGATAACAAAACATAAACTATATCTTTGGGATATTTCATAAGCTGCTTGCGAATTACAAGAGAGTGCAGGGTAAATAAAATAGACGAAATAAATCGTTATAGGTTATGTCGCGTAAACATCTTGTGCTAAGCCTTTCAAGACTAGTTTTGATTTATAGTAAGCCGAAAGTAGCGCTAATATTTGAAGTAACTGCCCTGATAACTGCCTGACTGTCGTCGTAGAAATTCACACACTCACCGAGCTTTAGACTATCTGTAACTAATTCTGCCCCCACTTCTATGGCTGAAATCTCAGCCTGGAAAATACTGCAATGATCGGGAAGTTTTAGTGTTTTGGTGATCTCCATATCATTGCAGTATACCGCAGTTCCTACCCCTCCAGCATTTTGGAACCATCTGTTTTTCGTTACTTATGCACCTATTCTCAAACCGTCTGCCTATATAGGGGCTTCCTGAACCAACAAAAATCAGCTTCCTGAACCTCTTCGAAGCGCAGGCAAGGGACCCTGTAGCCTATTCGCCTTATCAAGGAGGACGCCATACTACAATGGCCAAATGTCCTACATTCAAATTGACTGGGGGCATACTGCCTGGTTGCAGTTGTTAACGCTATATTCTTCGCCGTTAGGTCTGCGGTCGGTACATGCAGAATGTCATATAAAGCAACTGGTCGGTATGGGTGTGGTTTTCAGCTCACCCGTTATGCTGATCATAGAAATTCTATACTGACTGAAACTTCATCTGCATATGACGTTAATTGACTGTCCCTCTTCAAGTTGGCTGAGCAGCTTATTAACGGCCAAATTCCACAGAAACGGCAATAGTACTCCCCCCTGGGGTTTGCCTCTATGTACTGGTTTCGTGGTTTCGTGAACGCCCAACTGAAAGTGATTTTCCTGCAATCTTTCCGCTGCGGGTCCACGTTAATATATCTTAGTCCGTCTATTATTCCCGGCTTTGAAAGGTTGTTACATGCCCCTACTGTATCTAAGAAGATTCCCAATGTGAATTCCTCTTCTTATAATGCTTTCTCTATGTGCATAACAACACTATGCGGAGCCGTGTCCACGAACCTGCACTTGGTGTATGCATGTTGTGTATTGGAAATTAAGTCGCCTTAACATTTGTCTTAATGTGAGTATCTATTAACCTCTCGAAGGTTTTTAGTATAAACGATGTTAAATTAATTCGCCTATAGTCTTCAGTGTCTTTCCCGCTTTCGGTATGAACACCACACGAGCAGTTCTCCATACTTCCGGCACTTAACTTACACAAAAAATATCTCTTACTTTGGTAACCACCTGGGGTAGCCACCTAAGCATATTATATTTATTCTTTGATATATTTTACGTCTTAATTTACTAAAATTCTTTTTAGGTAGGGATACCATCTAGGGTTGCCTACTGTTCATATTATATTTATTCTTCCGTATAATCGCTATTAACTTTAAATGGATAAACACGCTTCTAAGAAACTGTTTATGCCAACCTATCTAATTATTTTATTTATATCACATTATGTATGCCATTATGTCAATAGAAATATTTCTAGTTAGAGTTAACATCTAAGGTCTCCACTTACTATTAAAACACTTGTGGGCATACAATTAAGCCACTGTATTGAAAAATTATATTTCAAAGAGAAAATCGTGCAAGTTATTTTGCAATTTTATTCTCTTACGTGCAAAAATATTTTATTATCTTTGCAACGTCTATAGAGGTGGACGAATTCACGTTTAATTTTGTCGTTTGCGAAAATTTTGAAGTTTTTTCGCTCTTCATTGGTTTTTCCGTGCTCACAAAATTAAGCCATTTAAGAAAATACTGTGATCTGCAGACAAGATGAAGTCACTTACTCCAAAAAACTAAAGTTTAATCAATTAAACTGTTCTTAAGGAGATTATTTCAAAAAAATTAAGCTGATGGCCAAAAACAGAAGTTCAGCGAGAGAAATATATGGGAGAGTTTCCAGAAGTGTAAGAAAAGTGTGTAAAGTAACAGAAGTTTTAGGTTTTTCTAGAGGAAGAATGTGAAACGCAATACAGTTTTATCAAAAACACAAAACTTTTGCCGATGTACCCCGAAAATGACCAAGAAACACGACCCCGAACGACGATCTGCTAATAGTTCACTCGGGTATACTGGATCCTTTTAAGACATTCACGGAAATACGGGCATATATAGAATGGTGTTATAATATGAAAATATCAACCAAAACAGTCCTCCGGCGATAGGCCGAAAAATCCTTGAATAGACAGACGTATCGCACAACGTTACCAAAATGTTTCTAAAAAAAACATCAACCGGAGGCTAGACTTTGCTAGAAAGTATCACCAAAAAGATGGAAAATTATTAAATTTAATCGTATCGAGTAAGTTTCATGTGTTTGGAAATAATGGTAGACCTTATGTCAGACGTCCGCCGTTACAGGAACAAAACAAAAAAACCGTTAAACATGGTGACTCATCCGTGATGGCATGGGAATGCTTCATCCCATCTGGGGTAGGTGCGATTGTACCAATTGAATGGAAAACTATGGGCGAAATGTACGGAGATATTATAGTGGACCACTCAAAAGGAAATTACTTTGGAAATCTATCGCTTTCTTTGATTTTCCAATAAGATAACGACCCCAAACAGTGCTATAGGGTTGTTAAGAGCTGGCTTAGAACCAACAGTATAAAATTTCTCGAGTGTCCCGCGCAACGTTCGGACTTAAACCCCATAGAAAATCTATGAGGCATTATCAAAAGGCCAGTCACGAGAAGAAACCCCCGAAGTAAGACTGGTTTATGGGAAATCATAAAGAAAGAATGGGATAAATTACTTCGGCTCAATGTAGCCCACATGGGGCTACCATGAATAACCGCTGAAAGGAAGTAATCTTCAAAAATGTTTCTCCAACTAAGTATTAGTTGAAATAAGGTATATTTTGACAAAAAAACCTCAATTTGTTGGCATTAATCAGGTTTTTTCACAGATGGCTTTATTATATGAGCACAAATTTCGAACCTACGAAGGTTAAATCTTTTTATGTTCCAACATTTTAATTTTAACTCATAAAATAAGTAGACAAACTGAATTAAAATATATTTCTGTTAGTACTTTTGTAAACTTTAATTCGGGATTTCTAATAAAAATTTCGAAAAAAGAACTTGTATACTTTGACGATCGTATGGCTTAATTATATGAGCACAAGTGTATATATATTATTTTAAATTGGCTATTACCTCTAGTACTACTTGACCCACATTTATTAGTGCAGACATTTGTATATTTTTAAGTAAAATACTACCAGAATGCACTTACTGATGATAATCTAGAACCAACTAAATTGTACAGCATTTTGGAAAAATGCCGTTATTACGAGAGATGTTAGACAAGTAGTACAATCTTACATGCAATCCTAAGCCTCATATCTGGTGTCCTTAGAAATTTGAAGGATGAGTAAGAAATATGTTTTAATTACAAAATGGATTAACTATCACTTATCTGTTTCATAAAGAGGTGCTCGTGGGAACGCGTGGGTATTTTAGCTACCTCAATATGCGAAGATCTCGAAAAGTGCGAATATCCAGGGTGATGGAGCTGTATCTCTAATCCGCTGAACTATACGCCTCTTAGAAGAATTTATCTGCATTACCTTTTCTCGAGTTCAAAACTTGCTTACATTTTTACAGTTCTAAATCTAGTTCATGTATTCCTGCACAATTATTTTTATAAAGAACCAGTTGAAATTTCCATAAATATTTAATAAAGTCTTTTGATGGAACTAAAGAGACTGTTGCAACAATCTAATAAATTCCCTTGTGACAAAGTAGCTCTGGGCCCTTACTCTATAGTTCTATTCGAAAGGCGGTCCTACTCCAAAGCAAAAAGCGATTGTAATACACATAGGCACTCTGTAGTTCGTTAGAATTAACTTTAGAAAATAATCCATAATAGTAGGCATCACTGTTTCATAAATTTCAAGCGCAAAGCAAAATACAAAAACACTTTGCATAAGTCGCGGTAGCGCAGGTGATAAGAATCTCGACCACCACGCGTGTGGTTGCTGATTCGAACGTAAGTCCTTGCACAAGTAATTTTAATTTTTTTATTTTATTTTTATTAAATAATAAAATTTTTTTAAATAATCTAATCCCAAAAATTTCTTTGGTTAAATTTTTCCAAATTTTTACCTAGAATTCTTTAATTATTTTCTGTTAACAACGATTGCTTAACTCTTTCTGCTATAAAAATTACTTCATAATCATAAGAAAATACATTTTTGTGGATTTCCGTTTGCTAAATTGTTGTCGAATAGAATTTTCTAACTTTCGACCATTGTGGCATATGTTTTCGAAGAAGTGAGTACCAAATTTTCTACAATAGAAAGGGGGATAAATCAAATCCGAAGGGAACAGAATGGAACTCGAACAAAGAATGCGTTCTACTCGAAAATGTCTTACAGAGTACGAATCACTCGAAAGCGAACAAATTTTGTTTCGAATAGAACTACAGAGTGAGGGCCCTGGTTCTGGAACAGAAAATTGTATCATTACTTAATAATATCCCTACAGAGGTGCTCCTAAAGTATATTGCTACTTGTACGCTATTATGACCGATAGTAAAGTGCTACAAATGAGACATTTCGTAGACATTTCCTTTGCAATACAATGGTTACGACAGAACCATTAACAGAATATTTTATGTGTTGCACTGTTACTGCATACAAACGTATGAACTATACGAAGGGACATTATTTACGAACATGAGATAGTTAATGTTGTTGGTAATTTGGTGAAATAATTTGTGAGAAGTTATCACAAAATTATGAGGAGCAAATTTATGCGCAATTATATGCAACAATTTACTCCACAATAATTCGGTTTTGCTCTGCTACAGTGGTGAGGGTTTTTAAAAAAAAATGTTTGTGGCCTAAGCTTTATATGATTTGATGACATTTTACGGCATTAACTTTTTGTACAGTACATCTTAAATTTTTCAACTATTTTTGGTTTTACTCGAAGGTACTGAAAGTCTAGATAGGAAAGTTAATATTTTTTTCTTCTTCAGAAATTCATTAGTTCTTTGTATGGCTTCTTCCTTATCAGAGTACGGACGATAAGGAATCGACACAGGTTGAATTCATTTTTTTTACGAGCTTTACGCAGTTATAGCAATTCATATTCAATGTCATATTGTGCGAAAGAATACAAACTCGAAGAAGACATGAAAGCAGTGATTTGTTAAGGTTGGGTGGAATGGGTGAAAAGGTGCGCACATAAAGCTACAAATAGCAAGAAAAGTCTCTCTACATTTTTCCTACTCTATTCAATAAAAAAAACTTTTAATAATTAATTAAAAATGAAAACAATAATAACTTTCATAGAAATTCGAAAAGTGAAAAATTATTATTCTTGGCCTTGAGCTCGTTTCATGAATACTAGAAAGAAAAGTGATTTTTCACTTTAGTTCGGAATACTTTCTAGATAGAACGAAGCTTTTGCCGGGACTACTTTCTTTTATTTACATTTAGTTATTTATTTTTTTAATTGGTTTTATTTGAATCTTCAGCGCTATTTTGGGAACCTTTCGGAATTATTTTCGGAACTTTTTCGGGATAGATTTTACAACTTTTACAATATAGTTTCGGGATCATTTGCAGATTGCTTTCAGGTTAATTTCGGAATTGATTGACATTTTTTTTTTTTGGAATCGACCCTGAAATGGCGAAAAAGTACGGAAATGATCAACAAAAATATATAAATAATGGCGGAAAAGTTCCAAAAGGGCCTCAAAAAAAAACCCCTAAAAAAATTCCGAAAACATCCTGAAATTGACCCGATTAAGCCACTTGTTTGTCCAGCAATGATCCACAACTAGCCCCGTAAAACTTAAGTCAAATGACTTCACTGAATCACATAACATAAAAATCTTAACAAATAGCATTATAACCACAGTTGTGCTCAATATAATAGTAGTGAAATTAAATTGGATATTGCTCGACGAAATAAGAAGAAGCTGTGTCCAAAGTTCAGAAAAGTTAATCAAACTGAAAAAAATGGCCATCAAAATTTTTACATTTTTTTTGGCAAAATTTCTATAAAACTTTTGAGTATGCAGTTTTGCAGTCCAATGAGTTAGGGTATAATAATATGCAAGTCAGAACTTGCTCAAAAATTTCCCTGAATTTCTAGAATTTTTATTGTGCAGGCTGTTCAAATTTTTTTTTATACAAAATGAATTTTTCTTCACTCAAACCACCCTTGATAAAAAAAATTCGGATATTCAGCGAAATTTTTGAGCGAGCTCTAACTTGTGTAATGTTATATCAAAATTGATTTAACTACAAAACTGCGTACTAAAACATTTTCAACAATTCTGCCCAAAAATTTTAAGATTTTGATGGCTATTTTTTAAAGTTTAATTAACTTTAACTTTGGGCTCAGGAAAAAAAGTAATTTTCGAGCCTGCGAAATTTCATTTTTTCGACTTTGATTTTTAAGGGTTTTTTCATGACCTTTTAAAAAATTTTCCTTTGATTTTAAAATTTTTGGGACTTGTTTTGGTCGAAAAATCGACTTTTCCAAAATCCGTAAATAAAATTTTTACAAAAACCGTTATCGCCAACGTTTTGAGCGGACATTTTTGGGTCGGACAGGGTATATATTTACATGGTATATGTATGAAAATTTTAAAATCAAATGAAAATTTTTTAGTAGGTCATGAAAAAACCCTTAAAAATCAAAATCGAAAAAAGTCAAAAAAATTAAATTTCGCAGGCTCGAAATTTTTTTTTTTGGGTATGCATAGTGGAACTTTTTTTTCCTATTAATAATTGAAATTGTATTCGTTATACAAAATTTTTTTAATAAACAGTAACATTTGTTTACTCGGCACAAAAGTTTTTTTTTGATTATGAATGAAAACGTATTTTTTATTGTACTACTTGTAAAGCTAAGCCCCTTTTATTCCACATCTAAGAGCAAACATATAGGCTAAGTAGAGCTTATTATTTTTACAAAGGGTATTATAGTTTTGGTCATATAACGGCGGCTTGTACAAAATAATGTATACAGATATGGAGTTCCATGTATCAAAGTTCTTAGAATGAACAGAGGAATTCATTAAGACTTGTCCGTCCGGACAAGGTAGGTTGGTATTTGAAATGGGCGAAATCGAACCATAACCACGCCCCTTTTTTCGATATCGAAAACTTCGAAAAACGTATAAAATGGGTTAATTCAATAATAGAAGCAGCTAGAATGATGAAATTTGCTAGATTTATTAATTTGGTTGTCCCATTGATGATTTAAATTTAACTGATACAGGTATAATAATATAAATTTGCAGTTACCTCAATTTTGTTATTCTTTATATAATTTTTGCAAAATTTTTAAAAGTGGGCTTGGCACCGCCCATTTATAAGTCAATTTTAAATTCGACTGTTAATAACTTCTGAACGGTGTAAGATAAAATTACGAAACTTATACTATCTACGCTTTTCAAAATTATATATAGTCTATGTTGGAACCAGTGAATCCAAGAATGTACTGTGAAAATTTCATAAAGATCGGTTGAGTAGCTTGGACGCCTATACAAGATCAAACTTTTATATAGAATGGGGGCGTGTCACCGCCCACTTTTTCAAAATTATATATAGCCTGTGCTATAAACAGTATACCCATAAATCTACTGTGAAAATTTCATGAAGATCGGTTAAGTGCTTTTAACGCCAGACACACATTCATATTTATTTACAAGATTGCTCACATGGTAGTAGAAAAAATGTAAGACCTCTATAGGTCATAACTCCACAACAATTTATCAGCTTACCACGATTACTTTTACACAACTGGGTATTTAATGTTCGGTTCAACCCGAACTTAGACTTCCTTACTTGCTTATTTATTTATACGTATTAATTTTACCTAACTCTGCGTAGACTATTTGCCATCATTGTGTACGTTGCGCGTTCCTTTCAAAAATGTGTTTTACTTCATTCTTCCTAATAACCGGAAACACTTAAGACAAAATGTAATAGTTATGCAATTTGAAAAAAAAGAAACAAATTGAAATGTGTTTAACACAACTAAGTAAACATACAATTTTCCGTTACACCTTTTGCAGAATCTTGCCTCGCAATTTCAAAAAGATTTCAATTTGTTTACTTTTCATAGTTGGAACTAAATAAAACGTTTTTACATGTGCTTAAATATACATTTATTTTTTTTTATGACGATTTTAATTTTATATATTTTGAACTAAAAAAAAATGTGTTAAATGTTTTTGAGCTATACTCAATTTACACAATAATTTTAGTAAAAAGCTTCACCATAACCTTAACAGTAACAACCCAGCAAAACATTAAGGTTAGCGGACGATGAGAAAACCACTCGAGTTTGAATTTATTTCTTTAAGGTAGAAGGTTAGAGAACAGTTTGAGAAACTGTCGAGAATTATAGCATTCTCTACAAAAAGGGAGAATGAAGAAAAAAAGGTTAGTAGCTTAATCGAATTCCAGTGTGAAATTTGAATTGATAATGTGAACTTTATTGCTTTTCTAAGCGCTCTCTAATCGACTTCTAGCCTAGTTCCCTAACCTGATTTGCGATTAGAAAACTACATTAGAATTCTAATGTAAAACTATAGTATTTTTCTAATGTTTCGGGCTGTGTTTGCTGGGAGCAGCTATAAACGTAACAATAACCACCGTCAAAGCTGGAACCCTAACCACCATTCATTATGTCCTCTCTGCTGGTAACAACATGAAGTGCCTTCAGGTCAAATTATTTCACAGCCAAGAAAAATATGTATCTGAATGGGTACAGGGAAGGAGAGACCGACTGGAAGAGAGAGAGGGAAATCGCAGTAAAAGCGAGAATTGCTCAAAAATTAAACGATTACATATTAAGAGTCTGAACACTTCTGTGGTTCATTATCTACCAGCGAAATTCTGTCTTAATTTTTCTCACTATTCGAAGCATGACATTTTTTTTAAGTTTGAGATTTTGTGGTTGTATATACTTTTTCTTGGTCTTTTCGGTTAAAATTCTTTCTTTCTTACGTATTCTTTGATTTATGCTTTTTAGATTGTTTCACATCATCTTTACAGTGGGAAAATACAAAACATTCAAAATCTACCATTTGCATAAATAAACACTTAGCATGTAAATAACACTTTCAAATGTTTTTAACGGCATTTGTTTGTAAATATGTTACGTAAATACTTAACTCAATCAAGAATTCGGAAATTTCGTTTTATCAATTTTAGGTGCATCCCATTGCCTCGCACCGTTTTATACAGAATTTAATCATGTATGTTATTTAAACAAATCAATGAATCGTTAATTGCCTTTTACTTTATGATCTTGTCTAATTAGTTAATCCTTCAACTGCACAGGATTATGTAGTTACAAAGTAGAGTGGGTAATCAATTTAAGCAAGTTGGGAAGGAAACAAAAAAATATCAAAGCTAGAAAATTTTGTATTTTCAATTTGATCTGCAGCGTTGTGTATTTGCTCAAGTTATGAGTGAGATGATAACAATGAAAGCATTTTAAATGCATGCAAGTGCCGAATTTTCGACAGAAGTATTCACAAAAGTAAACAGCTGTGATCAGCTGGTTCACAGAGTGTCTTTTTTTTACTACGAAAACTTTCAGCAGACTTGCAAAACTAAAAAACTTCACCAAAATTTTGGAACCGTCGCCTACCTCGGAACCACTTTCGTATTCCTTCAGGGTGGCGCTCCATATTTGACAATCCTTAGGAACATTCTATTTTACTTGCGTCCAGGTCCCCATTTTTTGCTCTGAGTAATTTGGCCGACACTTCATTAGCATTTGCAGAATACGTGTTTAGCATCGTCTTTGTATACATCTCCATACACGCACTTCGAATCTTCCGACTTTTCCCATTCTATGTTAGTACTTTTTGGAGAACCCATACCCAGAGAGCATTCGGGTAACGTAGTAGTTAACCTCGTCAAAGTTTCTAGTGCTCCATACTTGAACGTCATTGATCACTCTTGGTGTCCACCTGCCTCGGTGTTCACTTTTTCAGCGCTCTTGCCAAAGTCTAATCGTTTCATAGCTTAGTTCTTGGTGAGCGACTCTTACGAGCTCTTGATCCGTGTGATTTTTAGCTTCCCATAGTCTTTTTCTTTGCAGCGCCAATAGGTCGATGGGCATCGCTCCGGTTATCACTTGAAAGGCTGAAACTGATAGGGTTCGATAAGCGATGGCTACCCTCTGCTGTTCGCTTTACAGTAGTTATGCGTTTACACCGGCTCTTTATCTTAAGTGTCTCTGCCCATAGCTTACTATAAGTACTCCAATGTTTTGCCATCAGCCTACTTAGTAACGACACCAGCTTACATGCCATCTCTGTCGCATGCTGAATTTTTGCACAGTATGTTAGTCGGGAATCTAATCTTACGCTTCAATTGTAAACTACTTGCTTTAATGTTATTGGTCCCCAGAGAGTTTCGAAAGAAATCTCTAACGGTATGTACTTTTTTGTAAAGAGTATTAGCTTAGATAAGATTTCATCGTGGCTGGCGTTCCATAAGTCAGGACCAAGAATTAAAACTTGTGCTGCTTTCCAGGCCTGAAACCGTGTTGTCTGGGCGATAGTCCTCCTGCTTGTTCTACGGCGCCTGCAGTAAGTGGCTTTAGTAGCATTTCAAAAGTTTCCCTGCTGTATCGAGCATGCATTTTGGCCGAGCATGCATAATTTAAGTCCCTAAGTAGCTTAAACTTATGTAATGACAGCTAAGTAAAATGGCAACACTCACATTTTAAATTTTTTTTTATTCGATACAACGCCGCAAAATCCCAAGTACAACTAGTGACTGTTGAGTTTTATTTTGATGAAGTATTTCTATGTCTGGTTTCACTATTAAGTCTTATAATCTACTCGCTTACGCGTTGAGGCCCATAAAACTCAAATACTCCCAGAGCTGTCTTATCAGATGTTGTCAGCGTCCAACCTTCTTCGCCATACAGCAGGACGGATACAATAAATGACATATCGAATTCGTCCGTCAAGGCCTTGTGTCACAGGAGGGTTCGCCAATGTCTTTTTTATCGTCATTACCTTCTGCCTTAATAGCCGCTACATTCAATTCAAGGGAAGGCAACTTGTCTTACAAACGAATTGTTCTGTGGTGCTAAAGCTTCCCCGAACTCTGGCTCTCAATTATCGTGCCCAAGAACTCCGTCCTCAGTACCACACCCTATTCACTTTTTCACCTCTACACCTACCAAAATAAATAGAAGTAATTGACAAACTTAAAATTTGATGTAAATTCGGTTTTATACTAACATACGAGGTGTGTTCAAAAAGTATCGCGAATTTTGTGTTTTTTCAAAAATTATTTATTTATTCATGAATATCTATTTTGTCCCCTTCAAAGTAATCCCCATGAGATATTATACACTTGTGCCAACGGTTTTTCCAATCTTCGAAGCACTTCAAAAAATCATTTTATTGTATCTTGTTCAGCTCTTCCTTCGATGCCGTCTTTATCTCGTCAAGAGAAGCGTAACGTCGTCCTTTCATGGGCCTCTTCAGTTTAGGGAACAAGAAAAAGTCACAGGGGGCCAGATCTGGGGAATACGGTGGCTGCGGCATCATTAGTGTGTTGTTTTTGGCCAAAAAGTCGCGCACAAGCAACGATGCGTGAACAGGGGCGTTTCGTACGCAAACGTCAAGCTGTGTAGTTCTGTTTATATTTTTCTCTGTGATTATATTTAATAAATTAATAATATCTTTTATATTCTAAAGTTAAAATTAAAGTTAATAGAGATAAATATCTAATTGTGCTTCACTACTTGGTGTGAATAGTGTTAAAAAGTTTTGATAGTGATTCATTATTATAAATTCATTTTGTTGAATTTGTGTGTGCCGAGTTCTTTGCATATTTTATTTGTTGCTATTGAAAGGCTTTATTTCATATTGCAATTGTTGTTGTGCTCTGACTTGCTTTTCTTATTTCTTTTTCGTTACAGCTGTTTTGCGTGGTTTGTTGAACGTCAGATACAGTGTGTTTAAAACTGTTCGCTCAGTACTGTGTCATTTAAACTGTCAGGGTTGCTTTTCTTTAATCCGCTAAATTTTTTTTCTTAACTTATAATTTTTATTATAAATTTATATAAGTAATTATATGAAAATGTCGTGCATGATAGCAAACTGCCAGTTAAAAAGCGAGTCCGAACGCTTTGTAGCTTGCTGGCTGTGTGATGGACTTGTCCACGCCAAGTGCACTGGGTTAACCGGTAGAATAGCTGACCTGCTTAACGAAGGAAAAGGCCTGCGCTGGTCTTGTTCCAAATGCCGGTCGACGGAAGTTGATCTGTGTAAAATCTTTAGGCATATCAGAAACGGTTTTTCTGAAATAAGCAAAGATTTTTCATTGCTGACTGAAAAGTTCCAAAAATATGAAAATATTTTCAAAACCTTGGAAACTTTGGAGAATTCGCCTCATTTGGAATGCCCTGATCAACGCGAAAACAAGCGCAGGCGTACGGATGATCGGCCTACTACCTCAACAGTCCCGAACTTGCCTCAACCCCTTGAACTTATAGATTTGGCTTCTCCAGTTCCTAGTACGGTTGTCCGAGCAACGTCGAAGAACGCCCCTTCAAAAATGTCCACTAGGAAAAACCAGGAAATTCCAACTATTGCAATGGAGTCTGAACCAATCGTTGGTAAGCTGGTTGTGGTTCCTCGCAAAAAATCTATTTTTGTGTCTAGGTTCCATCCAGACACTACCGAGGATGATTTGTTGTACCATATTTCTTCTAAAGTTAAAGATCGAAGCGTAACTGTTAGAAAATTTAATTTCACATATCAAAGAAGTATGTCTTCGTTTAAGATTGATGTATCTGGGAAAGATTTCGATACTCTTTTGGACAGCTCTTTTTGGCCTCCCGGGGCTCTTGTGCGGGAGTTTGAATACAGACCGAATAGGAATGTTCAAAATGTAGCGAAAATTTCTCGTAATAACGTTGAGTCAAAAAACTGAGCACTAAATCCGTGAATATCTTTTATCAAAATGTCAGAGGTCTAAATACCAAATTAACTGATCTCTTTTTGAAATGTTTTCGTAATTATAACGTAATTGCTTTTACCGAAACTTGGCTAAAACCTCATGTTTTCAATTCAGAGTTTTTATGTAATGAATATCAAGTATATAGAAATGATCGCTTGAACAGAGTCGGGGGTGGTGTTCTACTTGCCGTTCATTCCTCCATCCCTTCAGAAGAGGTTAATATTCCTAACATGGATTTCATTGAGTTCAAATGCATCCGCCTTCAACTAGACAACGTCTCTATGTACTTATATGTTTGCTACATCCCTCCAGCATCAGATTTTTCAGTTTACATGCAACATGTCTCTCTGCTCAAAACTGTTAACCTTATGACTAAAGCTTCAGATTCAATTATTGTTTTGGGTGATTTTAACTTACCTCATATATCGTGGAACATATCTGATGGTAACATTATTCCAAATCCGTCCAAACTGGGGTTCAATGACTTTTTAGATGGAATTTCCGATCTTTGCCTTAATCAAATAAATGTTACCGCTAACAAGTTTGGGAAAGTCTTAGATTTAGTGTATGTTAATGATATAAACCAATTTTCTGTAAATCGTTGTGATCCGTTGGTTTTACCAGAAGACCTTTACCACCCTTCTATGGAAATAGTCTACGAAATAAAAAGTGCTATAAAGCTTATATCTCTAAAACGAAAAGAGACATTATTCTCAACCCTAAGTCATTTTATGGTTTCGTAAATTCTAAACGTAAAGTATCAGGGTTTCCTTCAGCCATGAAATATCAAGACATTATATCTAGCGATAATCAATGTATCGCAAATTTTTTTTCTCAATTTTTCACTTCAAACTATTCTGCTGTCACCAATTCAAACTTTCAAAACTATCCCTATAAGCTACACGGGACAAATTCAATTAATTCACCAATTATATGCGCCAAAGATGTTCTAATTTAACTTAAAACCTTAAAAGAATCTTTTAAATATGGTCCTGATAGGATTCCTACATGTTTCTTGAAAAAGTGTGCGAACCATATTTACCAACCCCTTACCAATTTGTTCAATCTATCACTAAAGTGTGGTGTTTTTCCAACTGCGTGGAAAGAATCGTTTCTTCTACCGCTGCATAAAAGCGGGAGTAGGTCTTCTATAGAGAACTATCGTGGCATCGCAAAGCTTTCTGCCATCCCAAAATTGTTTGAAGCTATTGTTACAAATCAACTTACGGGTCCGATCTCTACTTTGATAGCTGACTGCCAACACGGGTTCAGTAAGAGAAAGTCCACAGTTACGAATTTACTTGAGTTTACCAGTCATGTCTCGAATGGCTTTAGAAAAAATCTGCAAACCGACGTTATTTATACGGATTTCAGCAAAGCTTTTGACAAAGTGTGTCACTCATTACTTATTCATAAACTCGATCAGTTGGGCTTCCAGCCGGGTCTCAATCGCTGGATCTCTTCTTACCTTAGTGACAGGACACAAAGAGTAATGTTTAAAAATTTAGTATCCGATGTCATTTATGTCTCTTCGGGGGTTCCTCAAGGAAGCCATCTTGGCCCGATTCTGTTCTTGTTGTTTATAAATGATATTTCTACAATAATAAAATTTTCAAAAATGTTAATGTATGCCGACGACGTAAAGCTTTTCATGTCATTCGCGTCATTTGAAGATAGAAATAAGCTACAATCAGATCTAGATGCACTAATTACTTGGTGCGATTTAAATTATATGCCACTTAACCTTAAAAAATGTAAACACATGGGTTTTTCGCGTGGAATTTCTCAGCCGGCTTCCTATACAATTAAAAATTATAGTCTTGAGCAAGTACATGATTTTGTTGACCTGGGGGTTACTATGGACTATAAACTCAGTTTCAACCGCCATATTAATACAACAGTCAATAAGGCTAGAGGTGTCCTAGCATTCGTTAAACGATGGTCTAAAGAATTTAGCGACCCTTATGTAACTAAAGCCCTCTTCACTACATTAGTCAGACCGATACTTGAATATGGTTCTATAATTTGGAACCCGCGTTACCAGGTTCATGTAGATCGCCTTGAATCAGTTCAAAAACAATTTTTACTATTTGCCTTAAGAGATTTTCATTGGGATCCCTCGTACAATCTGCCACCCTATACGAATCGTTTAAAACTCATTAATCTACACACATTTTCTAGTCGGAGGGAAATGCTTGGAATTATTTTTATGATTAAATTGCTAAATGGTTCACTATCCAGCCCATTTCTTCTCAGTGAAGTGAACTTCAATGTACCGTCTCGTCCTTCAAGGCATTTTAAACCTCTAGTCTTAAAACAGTGCCGAACCAATTTTCAGTTAAATGAGCCTTTTCGCTGTTTGTGTCAAGATTATAACTCTCTTTCTGGTAGATTTGATATTTCAGACTCGCTTTTCAGCATAAAAAAATCAATTCTTTCTGTCCTAAATTCATAGATACTAATTGTTTTTTATTCTTTGACTTCTATTTTAACTTTTAACAATAATTTTATTCTGTTCACTAGTTATTTCTTAATGTATAATCTATCCTATATCTACTTTACTTAGCTGATGAGGTTTTCTCTGTAGCTGAGCAGTTTTAGATCTCGACGATTAACAAACCAAAGCCTTTCAACGACTCGGCACGAACGAATAATCCGCGCGTTATGCGGATGCGCCCCTCGTGCCGGTCGGGCGGGATATGGTGGGTAATCCGTTGGGAATTATTATTATTAAAAAGCCACGATGGCACGAGCCAATCGATATGTTAAGGTCCTCAGCAACTTCTCTAACGGTGATTCGACGATTGGCCAATACCATTTTCTCCACTTCATTAATTTTTTCGTCTGTTGTTGAAGTGCTCGGGCGTCCGGCACGCTCTTCGTCGTTCACATCTTCTCGGCCTTCTGAGAACATTTTGTACCACCGATAAACGTTGCTTCGGTCCAAGGTAGCTTCTCCGTATGCCACAGTCAACATTCGGAATGCATCCGCGCACTTAATTTCGTTTTTCACACAAAATTTGATACAGGTTCTTTGATCCATTTTTTTGAATAGGTAAAAATCGAAGACGATCCAAAACACGTGCAAGCAAAGCAGCTGTCAACAATTAACTGAACATTCAAAATGGCCGAGCTTGTCGGCATAAGTGAGAGACATGAGTACCAACATAACGCCACAAAAAATTCGAAATTCGAATATACGTAACCAGCGAAAATTCAAAATTCGCGATACCTTTTGAACACACCTCGTATATGTACTGTTGTGTTTAATATAATAGTAGTGAAATTAAATTCAATATCGTTCGACGACATAAACATAAACCACATTAAAAGAGTTCAGGAAAGTTAAGTAAACTTTTAAAAATTTACATCAAAATTTCAATATTTTTGGGAAGAGTTTTTAGAAAAGTTTTAAGTACGCACTTTTATAGCTCATTCAATATTAGCATAAAAATATGCAAGTAATACCTCAAAATTTTCCCTGCAATTATATAATTTTTTTTGAAGGAAGTTGGGTATTTTTTTCCATACAAAATTAATTTTTCTTCATGCGTTGTACTATGAAAGAAATCACTCAACACCCTGACGAAAAAAATTCTAAAAATTTTGAGCGAGTTCTAACTTGCACAATGTACCTACTGCCTGAAGGCGTATATCTATATCCAGCACTTGAACTAATTGCTAAATCTTCAAGTTTATATGAGCAAAGTTAATAAAAAAAACTTGACGTTAGCATTTTTTTTCAGTCAGTCTAATGCGCATACTGTTGTATATACATACATGCATAACTTAAGGAATCAATCATATTTCAGTTGTGTTACATTTTGGTGCAACAAATCAGCTTAGCATACAAATAAACTCATTATGCTGCTACAAATTCAATTATTGTATGGTCAGCAAAGCTACTGGAAACAAGTTTTAATTAACCTATTACAAGTTAAGCGTTGAAGATGTACAAATCGTGCAATTACTAAATATTTCCTTTGTTACAATTTCAATATAATCGCTACATAAAGTATAATAAACACTTTGTATTGAAAGTAATGTTAATTTCTGCTCAATTTAAATTGAGAAGTTGTGTAAGCTAATCAGTGTAGATAGTTAGTATCAATATCGGCTGTGCTTCGACTTTACAATTTACAGTCACTAGTCAATCATATTCTGTTAAGCTCCATACTCATAGACTTGCAAATGTTCTCGAATTTCCTTCTCAAATATTTTTGGTGAGCTAATAACAAATGAGTCCAATTGGATTCCTAAATATGAGAGCAATATGGACCTCAGAAAATGTGAAATCATCAAAGACTTATATATGACTCCTACATGATGGAAATTATGAGCCGTATGCCAGGGGCGTATGCTCAACAAATCAACTCCGGAACACGTTTAGTATATTTTCTTGCAATTTTTCTCATTTTAGTTGAGAATATAATTTTTTAAGTATTTTATTTTCAAAATTTAAAAGCTCATGATATCCCAGTAGAACTTGCAGCGAGATATCCCAAAGGGATCAATAAGAGCGTAATCCGCTTAACATCCTTTCTGATCAATAACAGAGATTTCTACACTCTGTGCTCTGATTTTACTAATCTTGGAGCAATAGGGAAGACGTCCTCAAATTATTAATAAAAGATTACTCCCTTCTATATATTTTTGAAGCGAAAGTAGAGGTTTCTTGAACTTCTACTCCTATGTAACACCTTTTTGAGTAAGCCAAATTTCTCTGCCGAAAAAAAAAATTCAACAAATGGTAAAAATATTTACAAAAAAAAAAAAAAAAGCTTTGTTTTTTGGGAGGTGAAAGGGAGTTTTCCCAGGACATGCAATATTAAAAGGGAATACACAAAATTATATTGCAATACACAGAAGTATAGGGAGTAATTCAGGATTAATAAAACCATGATCCCTGGTTTTACTGGGAGATTACTGCTCTCTCCTGTGGCATTGCATTGTTTTTGGATACTTACAAATATCTGTGGTTGTGAGTGTAGCAGAAATTTCCTGTTTTATTAAAATTATAAAGTCTTTGGTATGTCCTGCTTTGTAAAGGTAAATCCTTTCTTAATATATTTTACATACTTTCGATTTGAGAAAGGGCTCGTATTGAACGGCCATTGTAGCGAATGACTTAGCCCGCTTTTAGGACTCCTGTATACCACTAGTTGTAGCTGCGTAATTTTTTAAACCATGAAATTTTATCCTTTTGTCTATAGATGCAATATAAGATCCTGGTCCAGTCTTTGATTTCAAGTTTTCCAAAACCCTGTCCTATGCCTGCTTGATTTCACTCATCCTTTCTTATAAAACTTCCCCTTGACTACTCTCTTTTTTTTTATTTTTTTTTTTTGTCTTTTCAATTCGAGACTTCCGTACGGTTATATATGTAGCGCAAGGTAACTTCTAATTACCTTAGAATCTTTGAATAGTAAAATATCTATCTCATCATCGACAGTCTACAGCAACAACCACCCTTCCTTTGTCACAAACTTTGGTAAATGGCTTTCTCTGCACATAAGATAGTTTGGTATTAAAAATGACAGAAATTGAATAATTAAATAATAACTGACGCTTTGTTTAGCCTTTCCATCTTAGTTAATAATTTTGGAAAATTTTGTGCTGAGAATACTAGTATTTATGTAATTTGATTTTGTGTCGTATGTGACCTTAAAAAATGTTTGAGCTTTTACAGTTAAATCTACAATCAGAATCATTAAATCTTACATCAGCATATTGTTCTCGTGTTGATTGAATTTTTCCCTTGAATTCCAATTTGTTATCCTAAATTTGTTTAACTCATTATTGTCAAAACCAATTAAGGATCCTTAACTGATAACAGGTGCTGCAACAAATAACACAAACAATACATTTCAATCAAAATTTGCAACAATTAAATTTATTCAACACATTCAATTTAAATTTTGATGAAATTTGTTTACAACAAAATATACTACAATCGAAGGCAAATAAACAAAGAAAGACAACAAGTGAAATTGGCTCACCCACATACATACATACATCAACATACAAATATATAAATTGCTTTCGGCGTTTTACTTTTATGTTTACAAAAAAAATATTTCTTCAACACGTCAAACACATTCACATACAAATACATATGCACTGCAAAACAACAGTAAATTGTCATGCGGAAGAGTGTGGAAAGCCGCTAACTCATGTTGGCAGCCTGTGGGCTATGCTATGCCATCTTCTGCTTTGTGTGAAAGCTTTTATTCACTAAAGCACTGATACAATGGACTATCAGCAGTTACAAGGATGTACTGTGGGTCAAAAAACTTGTTTACTTTCACTAAAAGTCACTGGCAGTTTCTTCTATATAATGACGGGTGAGGGTTTTAAAAACTTCTTATTCCAGAATTTGATATAAGAACAAACTGTCCAGGAATTTTTTTTTTTTTGATTCAAAAACGCTCTACTTGATCCAAAAATGTATTATATTTTCGTTCAGATAAGCGTTTTTAAAACTTATTATGAGGTATGGCATTCTTCAATTAAATTTTAAAGTAGGGCGTTATGAAAAAAATATATGAGTTCCTTTTTTATTTCCAAAATTTCTTAAGGTTCTATAAAAGCAAAAAAGGTAAGTAGGCACATATTCATACTATGCAGAGGCTGTGTGTGTAGACAAGCTTGCTTGAGTTAATGTTATTGTATTGTTATATTTATTGTTTAATAGATTGTGTGAGTACACGAAGAGTTATTTCTTTGGTAATACTAAGCCCGCCATAACAAATATGAGCCTATCCGTAAACATTGTTGATGATACGTCAAGTGTTTTGAGTACAGTATAACCAACACGGGGGTACATTTTTGTTCTTGCACCCTTGTTGGTTAGATTTGTGATAAAAAAAAAATATATGTTCCATATTACTAAATGATAAAACAAAAAAAGTAAATAAAATGTAGGGAAAGGAAACAAAACTAGACAAGAGTAAAGTAAATGAATGGATAGGCATAGCAACTAAATGGGCGAAGAGATTTGTTATATATAAATAACAGGTTGAGATGAGTAATTTACTCATTAAGCTTTAGTAATCAATTTTCTTTTTCTACTTGAACTTGTCATACATAGTAGGGATGCCAATCGCGGGATGCTGACTGACTGAGTGAACATTGACTTTAAATTTAAGTACCTGGGTGACCGAGCCTTGCTCGGTATTTTACGAATTTGTCGCATAATCAAGTACCTCGAGATGCCACGAAAAAGTGTCCACATGCGCACTCCAAGTTTAATCCAAATCGGTTAAACCGTTCCCGAGATAGTGGTCGATATAAGAAGGAATAATTAAAATGCAGTCAGGTGGCAATCCTACTTAAAACTGTTCTGCTTGGTATACGACCTCAAATACCTTCCTTTTGATACCCATATTGCCATATATTGCTTAATATTTAAACAAAATTCGGAAAGGTGGCAACCCTCTAAGCTTCCTTTAGTGGCAACATCCAAGTAGAAAATCTTAAAAGGAAGCATACTATCCATCTACAAAATTTCATCAAAATCGGCTTAGCCGTTCCCGAGATAGTGGTCGATATAAGAAGTAATAATTAAAATGCAGTCAGGTGGCAATCCTACTTAAAACTATTCTGGTTGTTATACGACCTCAAATACCTTCCTTTTGATACCCATATTCCCATATATTGCTTAATATTTAAAAAAAATTGATATAGGTGGAACCACCCCAAGTGGCAACACCAAAGTAGAAAATCTTAAAACAAAGCATACTACCCATATACCAAATTTTATCCAAATCGATTAAGTCGTTCCTGAGATAGTAGTGGATATACAAATATACAAGAATAACTCGTTTAAAGTTATAAGATAAAAGTGTTTATTTTTCTCTCGTAAATTTATCGTCCGGATAAACAAAGCTTTTCACGAAGTGGTGTTTACTACAATACTTTATTTTAAAATTTGTATAAAAGAAATTCCTACAAATTCTCTCCATTAGTTCAAAATTTTCACAATAAAAAAAGTTTCGATAGTTTCTCAAACAATTTTTTCACTTTTTCCAAACTTTACTTTAGGAGAAGAGCAAATATCCAAATCCTGACGTTGTAAAATCATATCCCGAAAATACCGGCATGACCAAATCCCAAAAATTTAATGAGCTATAAAACTGAAATTTTCTTTTTTAATCATTTTTTTATTTGTGCTATTTTATTACTAAACGGTAAGTGTCGGACAGATCCCCTGTGGTCGACTACGATCGAACAAGTTTATTTTCAACACCTACACCTAGTAGGCTACAAAAACCAAAATCTACTTATCACAACTTTTAATTTAATTTAATTTAATTTATTGCCCATAAAAATTACATTAATATAAATATGTATGTCTTACACTAAATTAAGATTTACTTATTCCTAACAAGCTACATGCTTTTATCTAGGATTTCTAATATTACATAGTTGATGTTCGTATCAGCCTCGTTATTCTAGGTCTGTGTACGTTAACTACATATATTTCAGTTAAATAGTTGAGCTCAATTATGGCCCTCAGTGAAGGAAAGATATTGGCGCCGCGGATCACTCTCTTTCAGGGACCGGGACTTTTATTCCGTTTAAAATAAAAACCCAAGCAAAAGAGTTATTTTTGGAACTTCATTTTTATTCGGACAGAAATAATCGGACATCCCGCACTTTTATTTCATTTTTCGCCAGCAATAAAAGTTATCTTCGGGCAGAAATTCTTTGAGGATAGAATAAAAATTTTGTTCAATAGCTACCAAACCGCTAATTTAAATAAAAATAAATTTGGTATCATATGAAAGAGGATTGAAAAAACTTACAGATTAGAATATTTAAACTAAAGTTGTCACCAACTTTTTGTTAAAATTAATATCTACTTTAAACTCAAAAACAAGTATACACGTACCATGCTGGAAATATTTAAAATATATGTTTGAAATAAAGTCTCTTACTTGTGTGCCTAGCGCGCTATTATACAAAAATAAGTAAGGAGGAGAATACTGTGGCGAAGTTTTTTATATCTTTAATGAATAAGCTTGTTGGTCTTATCCTATTGATTTATAGATATAAAGCCCAAATTCCCTTCAGCTTAAAAACAAAGGATGCAAAGTAAGCGGAGAGTTCCTAAATTGAAAAGAGACAAAGTTCACTTATAGAAAATCCAAGGCTGCATGCTGCCCTAATTTTGGTCCTTTCGTTGAGGCGCGTGCTATCTAAAAAAAATGCAAATAAGCAAAAACCATTTGAAGGTTAGGTTGAAAAATTTGTTGTCTTATTCGACACATCAGAACTCTTACATTTATTTCTAATTTAGGATAGGGTTTCTTCATTGATGAATCTTCTATGCAAAGTTCTTCATCGCTCCTAAGAACATACGTCAGAGAGCTTGAGCTAGTGGACTCTTCGTATATGGACGATACTCCAGAGCTATGAGATGATACAAGAAAAGCTTTTTTTGAAAATGAGTATTTGAAAGAAAAAGAGTAGATGTCGACACTGTCTCATTCATTTCTCTTTAGAGATCAGTCGTACGATTTTTTTGCAGGGAAGTGTATGAATATTTTTAAAGGGGTTGGCTAGGAATAGGTTTCTTTATGTTATTATTGTAGCATTATTATATCGGAGCCAATAACATTGTATGTATATTAGTTTTGATGCTAAATTTTTCACCATAATATTTATTTTTTTTCTCACATCAGCAGAAAATTACGAGCTGAAAAAAATATTTAAACTTAATTTAAAAATGTTCCTCAGCATGCGACAGACCCACAGTACAACGTATTTGCTTACAACTGTACATATGTGAATACCCAACAAGCAAATGAAATATTATTTTTTTATTTTTTGTAAAAAGAAGAAATTCTTAGATTCCATATTGAATTTTAGGATTGGTTAAAATGTGAGAGTAACAGTAAAAGCCGCCGGCTTATTCCTAAATTTTCAAAGAAAAATTTACAAATTTTAGTTGTTAATTTCACAAGAAAATTTAAATATAAAGTTAAATTTGGGATGTGTCATCAATAATTGTAAAAAAGTGTTTAATTTATAATTTTTCTGTTTAATCAAAGTAGTTGTGTTCTTAACAATATATCAATGAATATAAAATAAAAAGATGTTTGGAAAACCGACAAAAGAACCGAAATACGGAAAAATTTCAAAATATTTATTAACCGGATTGCAATTGGATAGTCTTGTGAATAATCGAATTAAATAGTTTATAGTTAATCAAAATGTAACTAATCGGAAATTAAATCGTTTATAATGATTATTGTCAGATTAATAGACTTATGAAATAATGGAATAAACGCACACACTTTGTTTTCATAGAAGAAGCGGAAATAGTGAGGAACTTACTCAATAAATTGTATAAGCTAAAAATTAACCAAATAAACAATAAAGGTGTCTTCTTTGAACTATTAGCAATCATAACAACAACAAAAAAAAGCATTAATATCTTTTTGCAAAAACAATAATAAAAATAAAAAGTACATAAAATAAAATACATACATAAAATAAAAAACAAGTAATAATAAAATAAAAAAGAAATAAAAATAAAATAAAAAAGCAATAAAAAATCGAAAAATATAAAAAACCAAAAAAAAATGTTTTTTTATATAATTTGAAAAATTATAGTTTTTTAAATTTTTTTTCATTGGCAATCAATAATTAGTTGATGGTTTCAGAAAATAATTGTTGTCAGCATTGTCAGTTTGTCAAATAAAGCAAGCTTCTAATCAATAGATTACTTATTCTAATTTTAAATTAACGAATCTGACTCTTAGTTAATGAACATTCGATTTTGTTAAATCCATATTTCTTGACTAGTATTATGGAGCTTACTTTTAGCATTACCAAGAAATTCTCACTGACTCAAATTTTTTTAGCACTCAAGTCTGAGAAGACGAGTACACAAGCTCATGTAGGATCGGTCATATGTTTTGGAAGAAGAAATTACTTTGGATTCAAGATAAAATGAGAAATTTTCAATTTGAAAAGTAAAACAATACTCATACAACACTATTTTTATTGGATATCATTATATCCCGCTATTCAGCTGCTGTAGAGAGCTAAGATTGAGTTACGAGTGACTAGATTTTTTTTTTTTGCAAATGCATCTTAACTTAATACCAAACTCAAGTGGTTACTGGGGTTTTTCTCAAAAAATTTTAACATGAATTTCACTTACTTGTAGCACTAATCGACTTTAACACTGTTCAGATCCGAAAGAAAGTATTCGCTGTGCTAAATGCATGTTGCCATTGTATTTTTTACAATCTGGTTAAGCATGTATCACAGATGATTTGATGTTTTAACGCTTTTGTCACCTAAGGTCGTGTAAGAAACAATAATCCCGCTTTTTAAAGCCTCGGATGAACACCAAGTATCTTGCTCAGGGACCATTTGTTATCTGTGTATATGTACAGCAGACAGCACAACGCAATGGAAACAAACGCATTATGGGGATGAGTTTAAAGGCCCCAAAGCATTTCAGACGAATATTTAATTTATTATATTTTGTACTTAACAAAATAATTTAAATATCTTCATTGCCAATATTTGCTTAAATTAGCATTGCCTTTGTTATTTAAAATTATAATGCAGACAATGCAATATAATTTGAGTTTCAGACACGTTGGTTGGGAGCAGATTCAAACGCAAGATGGCAGTTCGCGGAACCTGAGTAGAATGTGTTGAATGAAGTAATTTGTTAACCGAGTGGCTAAAGAAAATAAAGTAAATACAGGGTGGCGCAAAAGTAATCCTCCTATCAGAAAATGCTATAAATTTTGCGATTGGCCCCTAAAGTCAGTTCTGTTTTGACATTTGTGTAGTAAACACATTCGAAATACACGTTAATAAACAATGTTACGCTACACTGCTCCAGAACGCGGCATATTGCTGACTATTTATTTGACCAATAATCGGTCGGTGAAAAACGGTTACTGCGCAAAAGTAATCCTCCTATCAGAAAATGCTATAAATTTTGCGATTGGCCCCTAAAGTCAGTTCTGTTTTGACATTTGTGTAGTAAACACATGCGAAATACACGTTAATAAACAATGTTACGCTACACTGCTCCAGAACGCGGAATATTGCTGACTATTTATTTGACCAATAATCGGTCGGTGAAAAACGGTTACTGCGCAAAAGTAATCCTCCTATGAGAAAATGCTATAAATTTTGCGATTGGCCCCTAAAGTCAGTTCTGTTTTGACATTTGTGTACCAAACACATGCGAAATACACGTTAATAAACAATGTTACGCTACACTGCTCCAGAACGCGGAATATTGCTGACTATTTATTTGACCAATAATCGGTCGGGGCCAAATGGTTACTGTGAATGGTGAGCCCTACAGAGCAAGGATCAACGAGTTCTTTTTGCCGCAACTTCATGAATTGGGATTGGAAAACATGTGGTTCCAACAAGACGGTGCAACAGCACACACTGCACGTGCCACAACCGATATGCTGAACATCGGAAGCTTACTTTTGCGCCACCTTGTAAAAATAAAATAAAAAATATAAATAAAATAAAATAAAATAAAAGAAAATGAACTAAAATGAACCAAAATAAAATAAAATAAAACAAAACAAAACAAAACAAAATAAAATAAAATAAAATAAACTAAAATAAAAAAAATAAAATAAAATAAAATAAAATAAAATAAAACAAAGTAAAAAACTAAAAAATAAAAAAAATAAAATAAAACAAAATTAAATTAAATTAAATGAAATTAAATTAAATTAAATTAACTAAAATGAAATAAAATAAAATAAAAAAAAAATAAAATAAAAAAAAATAAGAAAAAATAAAAAAAAATATAATAAAATAAAGTAAAATAAAATAAAATAAAATAAAATAAAATAAAATAAAATAAAATTAAATAAAATAAAATAAAATAAAATAAAATAAAATAAAATAAAATAAAATAAAATAAAATAAAGTAAAATTAAATAAAATAAAATAAAATAAAATAAAATAAAACAAAGTGAAAAACTAAAAAATAAAAAAAATAAAATAAAACAAAATTAAATTAAATTAAATGAAATTAAATTAAATTAAATTAAATTAAATTAAATTAAATTAAATTAAATTAAATTAACTAAAATGAAATAAAATAAAATAAAATAAAAAAAAAATAAGAAAAAATAAAAAAAAATATAATAAAATAAAGTAAAATAAAATAAAATAAAATAAAATAAAATTAAATTAAATAAAATAAAATAAAATAAAATAAAATAAAATAAAATAAAAAAAAAAAATTAAAAAAAATAAAATAAAATAAAATAAAATAAAATAAAATAAAATAAAATAAAATAAAGTAAAACAAAATAAAATAAAATAAAATAAAATAAAATAAAATAAAATAAAATAAAAAAATAAAATAAAATAAAATAAAATAAAATAAAATAAAATACAATAAAATAAAAAAAAAAAAATAAAAAAAAATAAAAAAAAATAAAATAAAATAAAATAAATAAAACAAAATGAAATAAGATAAAATAAAATGCAATGCAATAAAATAAAATAAAATAAAACAAGTATAGCAAAATAAAATAAAGAAAAATTAAATGAAACTAGCGGGTAGGAAATGAAATGAAGTATAAGAAAAGGAAAGGAAAGGAAGGGAAAGGAAGGATAAGAAAAGGAAAGGGAGCGAAAGGAAATTAAAGGAAAGGAAAGGAAAAGAAAGGAAAGGAAAGGAAAGGAAAGGAAAGGAAAGGAAATTAAAGGAAAGGAAAGAAAGTGAAAGAAAAGAAAAGGAAAGAAAATCAAAGGAAAAAAGAAGAAGGAAAAGGATCACAAAGACAAGGAAACAATAAAATATAATACCACAAAATAAATTAAAAATAGAGACTGTTGAAAGAGTGGAAAAGCAAATAAAAATATATTAAGGTAAAGGATTACCATAGAAAAAAAGGGTAAGAAGGCCAAGACAGGGGTAACTAATAACTAAAATAAATTAAAGTTTTTTGGTTAAAACTCAACGAGTGATCGAGGTCTACTTTAATTTAATTCATATACAGGATACACATGTTTACACATCAAACTCCACGAATACTTGGTATTCACACCTTTTTATTTCTATTTGTATGGTAATACCTAAAACTCCTAACAACTTTTTTTTAAGTTTGAATTGAGTTACAAAACCTGGAAGTTATGGTATCAGGTATTATCGTCCTGCTGCATGGAGATAATTTTCGATTTTATTAGAGTCAGTTATTAAATGGATACAATGCTTTTTATTCGTCCACATTATTTCTGGGAAATATTTTTAGTAGAAATGGGTGTGATCATTTGCCATCCATATTTTGTGATGATTTGCCTCGTTTACAACCTTTTTTGGGCTCGAGCTGCTAGGATAGTGTCTACTTAATCCTGATGGAGATTCTGTTGTTGTTGTTATTGTTATTACTGTTGTAATAGCAGTGCACTGTCCTGCTTGGTCAGTGCATCCTTTCAAGGAAATTCAGAGAAGAAGCTTTTAGCTTTAAGCTTAACAGTGAATGACGGTTAGTATCCATGGTTTGCGAAGTGGTGAAAAGCTTGTGAGATTGTTGAGAGCTTAACAAAATCATTCTGCTTCGACGGTGCTTTTAAAGCAGTGATTGTCACACATACAATTATTTGCAAAATGCGTATAAAGTAAAAGCTTCACTACACTCAAAATATGTTCGAAAGCTGAACACTTAGAATCGTCGGCTTTTAGATTCGGTGTAATATTACCAGAATCAAAAGATGATAACAAATTTTAAAGATTACCTTTTAAATTTTAATATAGATGATTTCCCCCCCTGCTTGTATAAACGAGTTCAAAGCCATTACATATCTGCACGTTTAACCTTATTTTCGAAACTATTGTGATTTACTAGTTCGCTGTGAATACGCTTTAATGTGAAAACTCTGCTTTGTAAATAGTTACAGATTGTAGTCGTTGCAAGTTGCTTCTGAATGTTGATGCACACTTAAAAAAATGTATTAAAATAATTCTCTATTTCAGAATTTTTTTCGAAAACGATCTATCTCAACTAAAAATGTATTGAATTTTCGTTCAGATAGGGCATTTCTGCAACTCATTCTGAGATAGGACCAAATTTTGAAATAGTGTTTTATTGAAAAAAAGTTTTGAGCTGAGGCATTCTTTAAAAAAATTCTGAGATAGGGTACTTTTGGAAAATATTTTGAAATAGGGTGATCTTCCACTTAGTCGTCGATAATATGTCTTTTAAATTCAAGTTGATGAATTTGATGTATCTTGAAATTCATTTCACTATTTCCAAGTACATTTTATAATTGTTAAAGTACTGGTGAAAAAGGTGTAAGAAATAAATACAGTCATAGAGACATAGACACATAGACAAGAGCACTAGTTTTCTTCGTATTTCAATTGAGCTTTTTGAAATGTTTACTAATTAAGCTTATACCATAAGCTCGTATGACAAAGCTCATGTTCAAGAATATTTTCATTTACAGCAACATTAACACTCAATACTAAGAAGAGAATAAAAGGTGTAATGTTATACAAATTTAAATAACAATGTCGGCATATGTATGTATCGGGGTATATTTTTTTAAGTTTAATAGGCTTTTTATAATTTGTGTTGCGTGTACGACCATGTGCTTACTTTCAAAATCTAAAATTTAGTGTTAATTTCTTACTTTAAAGCTATTAAGTCTTTTTATTAAAATTGCACAGGAAGCAGCTACAGCTCTTAATTCCCAGCTTACCAAAGTCGGAGCGCTCCTAAATAGTGATCCAAAAAGAGGCCGTAATTTGAACTTTTTTGGAGTGTTATTTAGTAAATATCAAAAAACCCACTTTTTGTTGAAGATTCACGAAACCGTGGGAGAAAAAGTGAATATTGTACAGTGCATCCCAGGCTCAGTTATATGAACGATTTCGATTGTTTTCTGATCCCTTTTATTGAACGTGTAAAGAAAATTGTGAGAAAATAAACGTTGGAGAGTGGATGAGCAGCAATGATAAATTATATGTAAGTTTTAGAGCATTATCTGTGTTTTTTTTTTGTTTTACCTAACAGAACGTAAAGAGTCTTTTTTCTGAATGTTTATCAATAGTTGAAAGTTGGAAGCCAACTGAAGTGCATTTGAAATAAAACGAAGTCTTTCACAGAAACCACATAGTAAAACTCTCAAAGTTAACATATTGTTTTGATGGTAATTTTTAAAACTTTGATCAACTTTCCTGAACTTTGTGTAAACCTTGAAAATTTTATTTATGTGGTTTCTGTAAAAGAATACTTCCAATTTTGTTTCTATTATTCCTGCCACCACTGTATGTATATTAGGGTGGGTGGGTTTTGGGCTCAGGAAAAAAAAAGTTCCACTACGCATACCCAAAAAAATAATTTTCGAGCCTGCGAAATCTCATTTTTTTGACTTTTTTCGACTTTGATTTTTTTAAGGCTAAAAACTTTGGCGATAACAGTTTTTAAAAAAAAAAAATATTTTTTGGGTTTTGGAGAGTGTTTTGGTCAAAAAATGTACCCTTTCGCCATTTTTTAAAGGGGTTTTTCAACATATGTACATGCATACATTTTTTGGATAAAAACGAATTGTCTCATATTTCCTGTCCCACTTAAAATTATGCGCTAAAAACGTTGGCGATAACAATTTTTTGAAAAAACTTTTATTTTCGGGTTTTAGAAAAGTCGATTTTTTGACCAAAACAAGTCACAAAACCCAAAAATATTTATTTTTTTTCAAAAAACTGTTACCGCCAACGTTTTTAGCGGACAGTTTTGAGTCGGACAGTGTATACATGAAAATTTTAAAATCAAATGAAAATTTTTTTAGTAGGTCATGAAAAAAACCTTAAAAATCAAAGGCGAAAAAAGTCAAAAAAATTAAATTTCACAGGCTCGAAAATTATTTTTTTTTGGGTATGCGTAGTGGAATTTTTTTTCCTGAGCCCAGAACCTATCGAAAAATCGATGGCGCGATATCGGTTAATAAATCGACCCAGTCTAAGAATATAATTTTTTATTGTATGAACTGATAAGTTCCAAATGAAAAATATATACGCTTAGTTGTACCTAATTATATATTTAGTTGTACAAATATTTTTACATAGAACTTGTTTTCAATAAAGAACTAAAAGAATTACATATATTTTCAATATTAAATAAATGATACTGTATAAACTAACAAAAAGTGAACTTTTTTCTGATTAGTTAACAACAGATATGAGTATTAAAAACCTATAAAAATCTTAACAAAAGAGCAAAAAAAAAGGAAAAAATGTGTAGGAAACTTAAAACTCAGCATATTACAAATTGGAAAAGAAGTTCGACCTTAATCTCTTTAAAGGTATATCGCGCCAAACATAACTTTTTTATTTTTAACATACTTCAAATCCAATAAGTACCGGAACTGAAAAATCGCTACTACTGCCCAAAAATGTTTACCCCATACCCCAATTCCTGATGATGGAGATTATGTTTCATAGTCCGACGATGATGAAACGAGAATGTTGATATTCTGTTCTCATATTAACAAACCACGGAACCTTGGTATATGCGTTAACTTTTATGCCGATCAATTTTGGACGAAAATTATTAAACGGAATCAGCCTCCTTGATATTGTATATAAGGATAAAATAATTTTTTCAGAACTACAAAATCTCACAGGAAAATCTATTAAAAGAGTTTAAAATTACTGGCCCATTATTAGTTCTAACAAACACGCCGTACAGTCTGTCTTCCTAGAACTAGCAAAAAGTACTCCTTGTTATTAAAGTAAGTGTCTAAGTGTCAAGTAGTCTTTTTCAGTTATTTTATTTGTATATCTTATTTAAGTTATATAGAATGAGGGCTGCGTGGCACCTGTTACACCTTTCTTGTATTAATTGGAGGCGAGCGCTATTTGCTCTAAGACATTGCGCGGGATTGGCTTCCTCATTTTCGCTGTGAAATACCACCGCTTGCACATGTTGCATAGGGGCAACGTTTGAGTAATAGTAAATGATTAGCTTTAATTTATTTTGTTTGTTCTATATAGAAAGGGGGGGGGTCGGGGCACCTGTGACACCTGATATGTATTAATTGGGGGCGAGCAGTATGGGCTCTGAAAAAAAAACCCGCCCTTGCAAAATATAAACTATATCTCTGGAATATTTCATAAGTTGATTGCGAATTGCAAGCAATGCAAATGAAATAAACGAACGAAATATTTATAGCTTATGTCGCTCAAACAATAAGAATGGGTGCACTTGTGAATTAGAGGCTTGTTCTTACTTAGTAGGAGATTGTGATGTAGAGCCCACTCGAACAAATATAACGCCATATAAGTATTTCATATTAAGAGAGGAAGGGTGCGGACTAGTCCGAAATAAAAAGAGAGGTTGCAAAGGCATTTCCAATTGTCTTCAATTAGCGTTGAAAAGGAATGACTAGCTTGCTTTTATACAGAGTGTTCAAAATCGCCTAACCGTTTAAGCGCCAATAAACAATGATAATGATGCTAAAGGTTAAGATCGAGTTGCCTTTCCAAGTTCTTTCCTGTAAGTCAAGCAACCGCAATATAATCAAAACCGAACCACGCTTACTTAGTCGGTATATTTCAAAATTACCTAACCGCCGACATAAACAAAATTTTCCGCCTTCTAAAATTTCACCTGCTGTCTCATGTCACTTTTATCGCTGTAGAACGACTTTATTAAGTTATAAGTCAATTATCTACGCTTAAGCTTAACCACAATAACAACTAATTGTTTGTTGAGGTCTTCCTTTGGCGGATGTACCCATTATCCCTTTCATAAACACAAGAATCAGCTGATTTTGCTATGTGTTATTTGTGTGTGTGTATTAGTTAAACAAAAGCATCTTTTGCAAACAAACAACAAAAACCATTTGAAAGCAGACTCACGAAAAAACACGTTGCTCATAATTTCTTTTTGAAACACAGACATGCACACACACTAATATATTCAAACAAACACTCTCGCTTTCGAGGAGCTTTCCTGCAGTCTAACCAACTAGTTGTAAACTACTTCGAAACTAGTATGAGCACCAAGCGCAATAAGATAAGCAACTGTCTGTTTGTTTTTTTTTAACAGAAGAAACTGCTATATTCGACAAAATGTCAATTGTCAGTTTTAGAACAGAAACATATTAGTCTCAAACTAGTTCAAAATAGATAATTGACTCAGGGCATGGTGGATAAATATTCGGCCCATGGAGAAGCGGGCACAATATTCAGCTCTACTGCTGTAAATCGAGTGCTAACAGCGAAACCGAAACCGAATTCATAACTGTTAATTTAATCTGAGAAAGAAAGAAACCGTAATAAACATTGAGTAATGAAACCGGAACCGAAATCGAAACCTAAATAAACTTTGAAAAATTAAACCGGAACCGAAATAAATATTGAAGAATGAAACTGGAACCGAAACCGAGACCGATACCCAAATAACCATTGAACAATGAAGCCAAAACCGAAATAAGTATTGAAGAATGAAACCAGAACCGGAACCGAAACCGAAATCCAAGTAAACTTTGCAGATTGGTATTTACACCGATATAAATACCGGAGAGTGAAACCGGAACCGAAACCCAAACTCGAATATACCTTAAGGAATGAAACCGAAACTAAGTATTGAAGAATGAAACCGGAACCGAAACCCAAATAAACATTGAAGAAGGTAATGCAACACAGACCGAAATAAGCATTGAAGAATAAAACCAGAAACCGAAATAAGTATTGAAGAATGAAACCGGAACCGAAACCCAAATAAACATTGAAGAAGGTAATGCAACCCAGACCGAAATAAGCATTGAAGAATAAAACCACAACCAAACCGGAATAAACATTTATAAATGAAACCGGAACCGAAACCGAAACAAAAATAAATATTGAGGAAGAAAACCGAAACAGAAATAAGTATTGAAAAATTAAAGTGGAACCGGAACTGAAACATAAGTAAACTTTGAAGAATGGAACCAGAACCGAAAGCGAAATAAACATTCAAGAATGATACCGGAACAGAAACAAATGAAACCTAAACCATCTTAAAAATGGGAACCGATTTTTGCCGAACCCAAATAAATATTAACGAACGAAACCGAAATATGTTACAAAAATGAAAACTAAACCGGAATTTATTTTAATTGGTTTGAGACCTTGCTAGAAAAATCAAATTTAAAAATAAGTTTTCAACCATTTTTCCCAATTCTGGGCTCCTCAGCAATCTCGAAATTTTTTTTTTTTTTTTTGTGCAGATATGAGCTTTTTCGGTCTAGTTTCAGATGACTTAAAAAAGTAGATGTCATCTAGTACTTTTTCTGTCAATATTTTTTTTTCACTGATGGGTTATTTTAGTGAAAGTGTCGAAAGCTTTGTATGCTAACATGCATGTGCATTTGTGTGTGTTGCAAAAAGCACAGGAGTTCGTAAGCTTTCTCTAAAATCACACACACATACGCATGCAACACATTTGTGGAACCTAACGCACCGCTCTGTATGAATGAATTGAATGTTGAGAAAGGATTTGAATTCAGTTTCCGAGCAAATTTCAAAACGTTTGGTTGCCTATGCGGAGGTGAAATTCGCGCGCGTACAACAACAGTTTTTTGCTAACTGCAAACAAGTGAAAATGTGACAAATTTGTTTGTTTTTGTTTGAATAAAATTTTTTGCTGTTGTTATTGTGAACCTCACACTCCATTGTGTACACAACCTAAATTCTATCAATGACAGTGAAATGTGAAAGGTATAAAATTTGCGTGATTCGCAATTTGATAGTGAAATTTATATAAATATGTTGATCAGATATTGCGCACGCATATGTTGTTGTGGCACGGATTAAAATCGCTACTGTTAATGCGGCATAAGCAAACATAAGTATGTTTATAAAGCCCCAAACACATTCACATACTATCGTGTAATCATTGAAAATGTTTATTGATAATGAATTCACCGCACCGTTACGTCTGCGGCGAATGTAGTTGTGGCAATGAGCTATTTTATGTGAAGTGAGACAGGGCGTATACGCAACATCAGCAGCAATACCGGCTGTGTGGATTTGTGCGAATGTGTCGTTGTGTTTTAAAAATCAATGTGGTAGTTGCTGCCAAATGAAATGAGTGGAGTTCAAACGTATTCAAATTTAAGCTTATAAAAACGCAGTTGTGGCACATATTAAGCTGTAATATTAATGATCACATTTTAAGTGAGAGTTTTACAAAGAAAAAATTATTATATGAGTTACTGGCGCTTCGGTAAATTGTAATACGTTGAACATTTGCTAATCAATTAACTAAAGGTAATTATAGAGAGAGCTAGTTATTGTCAGAACACAAGATATTATAATAAAAATTAGTAAGAATAGGAGTGTTCGCATTTAGCTTACTGCCTTTCAGCGTCCATATTAAGACGAGCTATTCTATTTGGATGTAAGTTATTATTATGTGGAGGGCGTACTGCATTCTAAGACTTCCTACCAAGGTTCCGACACTAAACATGTTTTACAAGACTAATACAATAATAACAAAGAGGCGCTTTGAAAACTTTTTTGTTGTATATTTTGATGTTCGCTTTACCTTCACTTGAAGTCATTGGGGCTAGGTCAGCACACTACGTTCAAACTATAGAGGCCGTCATATAGTGACGAAAACTTTAAAAAGAAATTTTTGTAGTAAAAGATTTTGAGATTAAAAAGAAAAATGTGGTGTCCGTTTTTTTAATTTTTGTTTATTTATTAAATATGTTTACGCAAAGTTAATAGAATTGAGAAAATTTTCAAAAAATCAATTCTCCTGTAGCTTCTTCTAACCACCTAGCAAAAACTAATTAAAAATAATGGTAGGGATATGGAAAAATTGAAAATAACCCACAAAAATAAGTTTTTACTTAAAACACATCTAATAAAAAAAAAAAAAAATTCTTCCGTTTAATTTGTATAAAAATTCCAAGTATGCAGTTTTATAGCCCATTCCATCTTAGTAAAGTTTTTAGTGTGTCAGACTTTTTGATGATTTTTTTTGCATTGATATGGAAAGTAAGAGAGAAATAGAGAATAAAAATAATTACTAAAAATTAACGATTTGCACTTTACTTTATTAAAATTGAGTTTACGACAAAACTGTATGTTTTAAATTTTTTTTTCAAAAATTAAACCGAATATTGAAATTTAATTTAAAATTATCATAATTTTTTACGATTATTAAAAAAAATTAAAACTAGTCAAAAAAAGTTGTTTTGATTACGTTGGATAATTGTGTTCTTTTTTTTTTGATTTTTTTTTTTTGATTATTTTTGATATTTGTCAGTATTGTTGATACATATATTTATGTGCTTCTACAGCAAAACAAAATAAAAATAATCTACAAAATATCAAAAAATTAAAAAAAAAATCGAAAATAATTAAAAGTAATCAAAACCACTTTTTTTGATTATTTTAATTTTTTTAATAATCGTTGAAAATCCTAATTTTTTTTTGATTATTTTTTTAATTAATTGAAAAATAATCATTAAAAATTTAATGTATTGGTAATCAGTCATTAAATGGATTCTCAAGAAAATTATTAATCAAACCGATAATCATTACGATTTGTAATAATTATTTAACCGGTCTGCTTCAAATACAAATTTGCTACCTCAAAAAAATTGTCCTCAAATGTCAGTGTCAAATGAAAATTATCTTCTTAATAAATTTTATAAGATAAATAATAGAAATAATCACAAATCACCCAACATTATTTTGAAGAATTCTGCTGTAGTGCAGGTACTAAAGGAAGAACTGCATGACTAGCCTTTCAGGCGTTACAGACTTCAACTCCTTTTTCCTGTGTAAATTATATCTGTAGCTAAATAAGAGGTGAATTATAGAACCTAAAACGCCCAAAAGGCTGGTAATGTCTTGGTTCATGCGTAACTGCGTGAAAATGATAGGTTTATCGCTTCGACGCCGAAAAATTCTGAGCATGAAATCTCACCAACAACTTTTTCTACTGTGCGCCAACCGCATAAAATTAGTGGAGTGAAGTTAAACAACAAATTACTTTGCATGCCATGCTTAATTGCTATTGCTGGGCTACACTTATTCTCACACAAATCCATTAAATTATCCACGTTCAATGTAGAATCAACTTGTGGTCCAAGTAGCTCTTAACAGCGCGATGCGTGACAAATTTTATTGTGTTTGGGGTTTAGTAGGCAATAACATATCCGTCCGTCCGTCAGTCTGTGAACACGATAACTTGAGTAAATTTTGAGATATCTTGAGGTTCCTTGGCACTTATCTCCGAGCGCTATTTACAATGGGCGAAATCGGATGATAGGCACGCCCACTTTTTATACATAGAATATTTTCGATAATACAAAAAATGTGATTATCCAGTACATAATAAGGATCAAGTTTGGTGTGTACATTAGTGCTAAGGCAGAAAATACATTTTTTAAGAAATTGAAAATGGGAGTGACTCCGCCCACTTTTGGTTAAGTCAAATTTATAAATAATATTAATCATAAATCAAAAACAGTTCAAGATATCAAACGAAATTCAGCATACATATTTATATGTATTAATACAAGGAATGTTCCGGAATTAAATGGGCGACATCGGTTAAGGTCCACCCCACTTTTATAAGGAAGATTTTGAAAAGGATCATAGATATATTTTGTAGGCAATAACTTTGCCTATAAACGCTTTATATCATTTCTATTTCACTTTCAAAGTGTACGTGACCAAAAAAATTCGAAAAATATATAAATTTTCGAAAATTGGCGTAGCCCTGCCCCTTTTATAGTGGATTATTCCACAAAACTTTTTATGCCATAACTCCGGAAATAATTGATTTATCGAAAAGATATTTGGCGAAAATGTTGTGCATATGAAGGTAAATGTTTTTTGTAAAAATGGGAGAAATCGGTCAACGGTAACGCCCATTTTTTTAACATAGGTCTAAAAACTTGTTTGTAAAATGTCACAGGCGATATTTCTATAACAATTTAAACTATATTAATGAGATTTTGCATACATAATAAACTTTTTAAGCGAAACTCGACCGCAAAAAACTTTTGTGGATTTAGGGGAAGTAAGCGTGGCACCGCCCACTTTTCAGCATACAAACTCTGCTACTTTCGAAGGCGATTGCTTGTAGTTTGAACTAGATATTTCAATCAAAATTGGTCAGCTGCTTCTCAATAGTATCTAGTATACCCCTGCCAAAAATTAAGCAAATAGGATAGCACGCAAGCAAAATATCCGGGCAAGTGGTTCATACCCCACTGCAATAGATAAGTTATATACCTTTTTTGGATTTTCAAACCTTTCATAAACCTGAAATGTTTGTAAGTATGAGAATAAGGAGAGATGGGATCAATAAGTATGCTGAAATGATCAGGACGATGAGGTCAATCGATTTAGCCATGTCCGTGCCTCCTCCGTCTGTCTGTCCATCTGTCTATTTGAAAGCAAATTTTTTAAATATAAAATGTGCATGTATTGGTATTTTGAAAAAATTTGGTTAGCAGTGGTTGGTATGGCAGCTATTTATATACAAATAAATTAATTTACCACTCGAAACTCAGAACAGAAATGATTTTATTGGAAACAATCAGTTGGCTTTATAATACTAACTGAAAATTATTAAAATAGACCTGCGTAAATTCGGATGCCATAACAGATCACTGCTAGGTATATTATATTCTGTTCCACCCGAATTTAAACTTTTTTACTTGTTTTTATTTTGTTTTGATGTAATTTATTTTCGTGTCATTGGTAAATATATCTTGACATTTATGCGAAAGTTGACAAATGTTAAATTTGTTGCTAGATATCACTCTGGTGATCTTTAGTGTTACTCTCTCACTCTCAGCGAAATTTAATTTTTGACAACTAGTAGAGCTGTCAGAAAAATAACTGATTAGATTCAATAATTTCATACACTAATAGAGTAATAACCTTTCTTTTTTCCATCCCTAGCCGAAAGGTAACGACAACATTTTAACATTGGTGTCCTACCACCGTTTATGACAGCCAAAAGTTAGGAACCCAATTGGTCATTATATTTGGTTTAAAAAAGACAAAAAATAAGAAACTTGCAATACTATCTGTATCATAATTTCCTCTTATGATATTTTGGACAAAATAAGCAAGACGATGAAAAATAACTCAACATTTGTCACCCAAGTTGTACAAAGTCATGGTAACATGACTCCTTTAAATGTTTCAATAACTCCAATAATACATAATGTGTCTTTCCATCTTAATTAGTTATGGTTTAGTTTGTGTGATTAAGCGCGCCATATTTATCATTTGCGTGAATTCTCTATGTGACCTGGCGTACATTTGACAAAAGCTATTCTCTTGCTTTCTCCTTAAACTCAATTCATTTGTCATGCACCAAACCACTTTGCGAAAGTTGCCAAAACGGCTGACTAAACACACATTCATATGGTGACTTGTTGTCCATCAAATGTCCGCGCTGTTGTTGCATGGCATTTATACTAGTATGTATGGTTGACTGTCGTAATTGAATTACTAAAGTAACCGAACTGAGCAACCGCAAAAGCTGCAACAGAATGTGTGTGTTGAGGGCAGTGTTAGTTTGTAGGTAAACAATACGCAGTTGTAAGAGGAGGGTTTATACATTGCAGTGTCATAGTGAATTAGTCAGAAAAACCACTACTCTACAGCTTGAATTTTCTAACTCACCTCAAACTAGTTCGAAAAAGACCGTATCTAACCAAACAGAAATATAAATTGTTAGAGAACACTGAAGTGTCCATAGTCTGAAAAATCTCAGTTAAACGACTTCTATCCACCAGGCCCGGAGGCTTTAAAATTGTTCTCAATTACCCCTCAAATCGAACCACGATTTTTTCGCCTTCTTGGGACTAGTTTGAGCATGGTATATTTCTATCCGATTTGTGACAGTTCACATCTTGTAGGACATCAACATGTAAAAATACGAGTTATTTTTATGAGATAAAGTGAGTAAACCTGACTAGTTGTCCGGGCGTTCATACTTTATAGTTTTCAATTAGCTTCTGACAAGTTGCTTTCACTGCAGGGTATTTAATATATTTCTGTGTTTTTGCGTGGGAGTTAATCTTACTTGATTGTTGTGCACAGCTTATAAGTTCATTGGCTTTAGTTATTATCACGATTTCTAGGGGTTCAAATTTATTTATAGAATTTAGTAAATTTTTTTGGTTCCATTATAAGTAGCGAGCATGAATGCCGAAAATTTAATGCAGAGAACTTGAGATAAGGGATGAAAAAAGTAACAGCCATGTTGACAGAAGTATAAAAGAAGAAAGTAAATTTCTTATGAAAGAATAGATATACACTATGTGGGATGTTGGGCAGTTCAGTGACTTTTTGAATTTGGCAAAACACGGCTAACCGTAGGTCACCACTAAAGTAAATGCTTATATGCTTATGCGAGTACTATACTTGCGTTGGAAGAATTACAGAAATTAGAAAAAGGCTGGATTTTTTCGAAATGTGAAATATATTTTGCAAAAAAAAATATTTTTTATTCAAAAACTCACTTTAATTCAAGCTACTCAGCGTTCTGCTTTAAAAACCCAAAAGCTTGGGAACATGCGTTTGGACAAATTAATGAAAGTGAAAACTAATTGCGCTCTGCCGAACCTAACGTATATTCCGCAAAGCTTGCTAACCAGGAAAATCTTCCTTTTTATAGTCAGCTGCAATTGCTACACATTGTATTACATTTTTGTCGACATGGCTGAGGTTTGCAGATATGGAGTTGGATATAAAAAAAGTTCTTAAAATGAATTGATAAATCGAATGAGACATGAACTGATGTCAGTTTACACTCGGCTGGACGACAAACATTTTTTAAAATTATTTTCATATTGTTATTGACGAGCAAAAAATGCTGTTAAAGTTTTTCACCTTAACATGATCTTTAAACGTTTTCTGTCTGGACTTCGGAATTACCTGGTATGGCTACCCGACTATTGTAGCGTCTTAGATGTGGGGTTTGTCGCCAACAAGAATGCGGTGGATGGGTTGCTTTCCAGCGCTGTAACTTTGACAGAGTTTAATATTCACTGCAATTAAACTTCGCTCGCTACCTGAAGTATACTGCTGGTCATATGGGCTTCGGTTCAACTAAGTAAGCGCTAGGCTGATACCACTTCTTGCCAGGTGTCGATATCCTTTTGGCCTGTTGTAGACCCCAGACGATCTTCGAAACTACTAGAATGCGCTGAAGTCCACCCCTATGGTGATCGGAGGGTTAATGGAACACTGCCCGACGGGGGTCCATGTGATGATGCTGAATATTCTGAATAGTCCCAGCTGTTAAAGTTACATGGTGCATGCCGAGTTCGAGTCATCAAATAACTATATGCTCAACTGCCCGGCTTTTGCCAGGACCAGGCGTAAATATATTGGCTTGGATGTTTTTTGGTCCCTGGCGGATTTTTCGAATATCTATGTCTGCCTTATTCGATATTTTATTGTCGCCATACAGGGATTAGCTAAATAAATGTAAGCAAGATAGCGTAATCGTTTTAAATGTGAAATCACAACGGGTCGTGAATGTGTCCACGTACGCTTCCACTGTAAGTTGAGGCTTATGAATAAATAAAGAAAAAAATACGTGAGTCCTAAGTACTCGTGGAGTTTGATATGTAAACATGTGTATCTTGTACATACATTTAATTAAATTAGGATTCGCCCTTGGTTGAACTTCAACCACAAAGCTTTATTTTATTTTAGTTGTTAGCTACTCCTTTCTTCGCTTTCTTTCTCTTCTTTTCTTTGCTTTAATATACTTTGTTTTATTTGGTTTTATCTTTTTTCAACAGTCTATATTTTTAATTTATTTCGCTGTATTGTATATTATTGTTTCCCTTTCTTGTTGATCGTTTCCTTTCCTTTCCTTTCCATCCCGTTATCATAATTCCTAATTTTATTTCATTCAATTTATTACATTTTTTTTCATTTACTTTTTTTTATTATACTTCATTATATTTTAATTATCTTGGTAGTATTGTCTCAAATAAAAGCGGCGCGGATGAGGACGTTCAGTCCCGCATAAATAAAGCAGGAATGGCTTTTGCCCAATTGACAAACGTGTGAAGGTCCAGCCAAATATCTTCAAAAACGAAACTACGACTGTTTAATTCGAATGTTAAATCAGTGCTGTTTTATGCTTGCGAGACGTGGAAAAGCTCTACCCTTATTCAGAAACGCCTACAAGTTTTTATAAATAAATGTCTGCGTCGAATCCTGAAAATTCGCTGGCCCGAAACAATATCAAATGACGACTTATGGTCTCGAAAAAATCAACATAAGGCTGCCACAGAAATAACCAAGCGCAAATTTTCGGGGATTGGCCACACTCTCAGAAGACTTTCAGTAAATATAGCCAGACAAGCATTGCGATGGAATCTATAGGGAAGCCGATGGCCTGGTGCACCAGCGAAAACTTGGCGCAGAACTGTGGATAAAGAACTCGAGGACGCAGGATACACCTGGAATGATGTCACAAGAACAGCACCAAACAGAATACGATTCAAGTCGGTGGTCGAGGCCCTATGCTCCAATAGGAGTTAAGAAAATGATGATGATATTTTAATTTATTTGTTTTATTTTATGTTATATTAGTAAATTTTTTTGCATTCCATTACATAAGTATGACCACAAAGATTACACAAACAAAACAAATTAACTACCATTTTGAGTATTCTGAGCTAAAATAAATTTAGTATGAACAATCCCTTTATTTGGTTTAGTAAACACTTTGTATATCAATGATAAACGCAGTTCATAACATTCATCGTGTTTAGGCACGATTACCGAATAATAATAAGCAGCAAAGCACTAGTATACACACACACCCACATAAGCAAAGCCTCACAAACATATCAGCAAAACAGTCACACAAAATTTCTATACACTTAGTATGCGTAATCTCACTTACACCTGGGACATGCATAGAGCCAACAACAAGACACAGACAGAAGCACGTTTACAAGCAGCAGCAGAGGCAAGGTTACAAGCAGCGACGCTTAACTTTGCTGGACAGCCCTACCGAGCTCAAAGATGTTTACACACCAAAAAATATCAATATAATATTAAAAAGATAAACTATTTGCCCAGTCTCATAAGATGCTTTACACTTCCTGTACCACAATGCATATCTGTGCGAAAAATCAAGCAAATCGAGTATTAAATAGATAAAACATATATCCGTCATAACGCTATAACCATTTAAGATAGTAAGATGGAAATTTGTGTAAGTCATAATATAGTTTTACGAGTATATGCAAGAAAGGGGTTTAAATGCAAAAAAGGACATATCCACTTTAACCCAACTGGTTTCAAGTGCTCGTTTTCAGCTGAACTTAGACTTTTGTACTTAATCACTCTTATTTTGCAAATTTTTCCGAAAAAAATTAAATGAGGTCGAATAAGAAATTGTAATCAAAACATTGACTAAAAATTCTGTATTGTTATGCTTTGACGCCTTCTCAAGCCTTTTCTGTCAGCGCACGAACCTCGCCGTTAGTTAATAATCACATTAACCCCGTAAGGACAATTTTTTACAGCCTTAGAACGAGATGGCTCATAAAAAAGTGTTTCATATTTCAAATTTATCGTCAGCGCTTAACTTTAACGAAACTCTTTCCAAAAACTACAATTTGTATCTTCCTTAGAATTTCTTATTAGTTAAGAGTTATTGCTTGTGTTCTTTACAGCAGCATCCATTAAATGTTTTTATTCTGCGTTAAGTTTTGCTGATTACGAACAATACCCAGCCGCCTTTTTGGAATATTTATCGTACAATATTAGCATACCAACTAAAAAATGCTGATGCTAAAGAAATAAACCAACAACAGCAACTAAACTTTACCGTGAATGAAATAAACAAGCATGAGCATGAGGTGACAAAAAAAAAAAAAAAAAATGTATGAATTGAAATGAAAAGCGAAAGCCAACGAAGAGCAGAGTAAGAGCGTACGTTGAGACAGACATTTACAGAAAATAGCTATTTACCAGCGTAAAGTATTTTTACAGTAAAATCAAATAAATCTTGGAGCAAAAAAAAAAATTTAAAACAATAAATTTGGTGATGGGCAGCACGCTACAAGCGTAGCAACTGAAAATTTAAAATGATAACAGGGTGACCGGTGAACTTACGAAAGTTTCCAAATTTCTGATCAAAAACCGCTACGCTGATGCTAGTACCTGAGTTGCTCAGGCTTGAAAAAGGTTAAAGGCGGTATATGAAATGCCCGAGTTTGGGCGACCTATGAAATAACTCTTAGCTAAGTTGTTCCCTGGGATCCACCACGCAAAGAAAATTTCCTATAAAAGAGCAAACAAAGTATCGGATGAGAACTCTCTTTCCTGTGTTTAATGTCAAGTTGGACAAATAAGAAGTCTTCGTTTCAACAGTCAGGCAATTTCTCTGCTTCCAAGATGTAATACCTACGAAGTTTATCAACTGCCAGCCAAGTAGCTAGGTACCAGGCAGGTATTTTGATGGGTATTTTTATGCTAAAATCTTTAACAACATATATTTAGAGGGGCAGAAATCAATCAAAAAATATTCATCTAGTGAGCCTTTCAGGAGAACTGGTACCATGAGAAATGTATCTCTACTAAAAAGAAAGGACGTTATGGATAATGGATTACCGGGTCAAATTCCTACAGGGATAGTAATGAAGAGCTTGCAACAGAGACACAGAACGTTATTCAGGAACACTTTTCTCTTATTTCTAATTAAGACGAAGTAGACGAACCCACTGATGGTAAGTACGCACCACGAAACTATTCAAAAGCTTATAAAAAGCATGCCTCAGCTCCTAAGGAAGATGTCGTACCATCAAATATGTATGTACTTCCAGATTGAAAGTACCACGAAATCAGGATCCTTAACGTCGCATAATAGGCCCATCGTCGACAAATCGATTGGACCTAAACCGTGACGGGAAGCTTTAAGACTTTAATTGGATAAGAGAAATGACATATTGATTTTTCTTTTCTTTTCTTTTCTTTTCTTTTCTTTTCTTTTCTTTTCTTTTCTTTTCTTTTCTTTACTTTTCTTTTCTTTTCTTTTCTTTTCTTTTCTTTTCTTTTCTTTTCTTTTCTTTTCTTTTCTTTTCTTTTCTTTTCTTTTCTTTTCTTTTCTTTTCTTTTCTTTTCTTTCCTTTTCTTTATTTTTATTTCTTTTCTTTTCTTTTCTTTTCTTTTCTTTTCTTTTCTTTTCTTTACCTTTTTTTCTTTTCTTTTCTTTTCTTTTCTTTTCTTTTCTTTTCTTTTCTTTTATTTTCCTTTCTTTTCTTTTCTTTTCTTTTCTTTTTTTTTTTTCTTTTCTTTTCCTTTCCTTTTTTTCTTTTCTTTTCTTTTCTTTTCTTTTCTTTTCTTTTATTTTCTTTTATTTTATTTTCTTTTCTTTTCTTTTTTTTATTTATTTTTCTTTCCTTTTTTATTTCCTTTCCTTTCCTTTCCTTTCCTTTCCATTCCTTTCCTTTTCTTTCCATTTCTTTCCTTTCCTTCCCGCTATCATAGTTCTTTTAATTAATATAGTTTCACTTAATATTATTTTGTTTTATTTTATTTCATTTCATTTTATCATATTTTATTTTATTTTATTTTGTTTCATTTCATTTTTTTTATTTTTTATTTTTTTTTTCATTTTATCTTTTTTGGTTATTTTTATTTTATTATACTTTATTTTATTTTATTTTATTTTATTTTATTTTATTTTATTTTATGTTATTTTATTTTATTTTATTTTATTTTATTTTATTTTATTTTATTTTATTCAATTTTATTTTATTTTGTTTTATTTTATTTTATTTCATTTTATTTTATTATATTTCATTTAATTTTATTTTGTTTCATTTTATTTTATTTAATTTTATTTAATTTTTTTTATTTTATTTTATTTCATTTTATTAAAGCGGCACTTACATATCAGGAAAGCAGTCAAACAAGATTTCTTTACACGCATACTAAGCCAAATTTCACTAACAACTCAGATATGCATAGAGCCAACTCAACAACAAAGCACAGGCAGATATCAAGCCTCAAAATTTTGCATCAACAAAATACAAGCAGAATTAAAAGCAGCGGCAGAGGCACTGTTACAGGCAGCCACGCGTAGCTTGGCTGGATACCCCCTACCAAGCCCAAAGGTTTGGACTGAGTAGGTAATTTGGAAGGGATTAGGGCAGAAAGTTATTGAATGAAAATGCTTTAGATAAGTTCAAAGTACTGTTCCGCAGGCTAATAAATTGCCGGGTCAAGTTATAAAAAAAAATCTCTCTGATAGCTCAGGTAATTTTACTTTATTTTCCTAATCTAGCCACGCTGCTAGTTAGAAAGCATAAAATGGCACAAACTCAATGTGAAATAGTTTCTTTGTCATGTAACGCTGTCATTGTTGTAATGCTTTGAAGTAATGTATATCTATTGCTTTGTTTGTATGTTTTTGTTGTTTGTCAAAAGTTAGTTGATTTGCAGTTTGTCTGCTATTTGCTCGCGAATGCTGTTACTTTGTTGTTAGCTGTCTTATAAATAATTTTGCGCTGACTGTTGAAAAGTGACAAGCTGAGTGCCTGAGTGCTGATTGGTAGCTCGTACCAACTGAATTTTGGCATTTTGATTTTAATTCTTCAGCGCTTCATTTTGTGTGTCAATTGTCAGCTAAGCAAACTGAAATGGTTGTTAAGCTTTATTGTTTGTTCAAGGATTATGAAGTAACAAATCAAGAAATTACATGTTTATGCATTTGTTAAATTAAAGATGACAATGCGTAATATATAAGAAACTTATCTTAAATGTGTTGGCGTATTGATAGGTTCGGTGTCATATCAGTAACGTTTAAAACATATCTAGCTTAGTTATTGATCTTACAGATAACAATAATAATGTATGTATGAGGTGGGGTCAACAAAGTTTTTTTTTAATTTTATTGATTTCGTCCGTTTTTGTTCCTTCGTTGCTGGATAAAATTTTGCATTAAAAAAAAAATTGAGCAAGCAGAAAATATTTTAAGAGCCCATAATATTGCTTGCTATCTCGCAAACGACAAGTTCACATATATGTAAGATTTTGATAAAAGAAAATTTGGATTGTTGTTTTATCGACATGTTGCTTAGTGCTTACGAAAAAAATCTACTATTTTTTTCAGAAGTGCGAAAAAAAAATTATGATAAAGCGCTATTATAATATTAATATTAACATGTAGTGGTCTATAATTGCTAATTTTTTTGTCATTTTCGCTATTCAGCTGCCAAACAATTAAGGTAAAAAAATCAAGCTGCATATATTTAGTTTAGGAGAAAATTAAATTACCACAAAAAAGTTATAAACAAAACTTTTCTCAGTCGGACCTTTCTTTCTGATTTTACCTTCCTACTTTGGAAATTTTGTTCAAAATGCAATAATAAATGCAGGTAAAAGGAAACACAAATTTTGAAAGGTGCAATTTTTGGCCATTGTTCTTATCAGTCAACATCTCGTGCTTCGAACTCTCACGAATTATGGGATTTGCAAATCTCCCTATCCACCTCAAGGACGTTCGGAATCATAGTGCCACTGCAAAATACACAGACACAAATTCAAAATACCGCTTTAGTTTCGGTTATGTTGTTTTCAAACTTGTTTCAGTTACAGTTCTTTTATTTAGGTTTCTACTTCGTTCGTTAAACCTTTTTTATTAAAATTTGTTTCGGTTTCGGACTAATTCTTTAAAACTAGATATTTTTGCGATTAATGTCTTAATGCAAGTTCCACTAAAAATTTTTCTCGGATTTGTTCCTTCAAACAGTCGACCATTCGCTCTTTAAAATTAGTCTCGGTGTTCTGCCTGGAAATTGGTTGCTGTTTCGGACTCGTTCCTTAAAACAAATTTTTTTTTTATTTGTTCCTTAACCCTTTCACCCCTGATTTTTTTTCGAAACCTGGTGGGTTTTACATCATAGTGTCAGCAAATACTGTAATATGACAAGAATATAAAATGTTTGGCATACCTGAAAAGTACGATATCCTTACTATTATCCTAGGACATACAATCCCAATAATGTTTTAGGTGGGATGTATAAGTCCCAATAACGCTAAAAGGAATAAGGAAATCAAATAACATTTTTCAGTAAAAAACTAAAAAAAATTCACATTTTATTGATTTTTCTTTGACAAATTTAATTCATTTGTGAAATGAAGCAAAACATTTGAAACATAAAGCGTTATTGCATCCAGCACAGACGTATTTAGTCCTAGTTTCCTTATTTTGTGATGTACAATGTACGCATCAACGACGAGAAGGCTGTTCAATAGGGCGATGATCGCCTATATTTAGACGTTCCGTTCGTGCTCGCTTTGCGGCTCTTCCACCACATTGACGTGTTCTAAGCTTTTCGTATTTTATCCCTTCAGCTATCATCGACTCAGCTAAGGGCACAATAAATTTAATGAGGAATTTTACGGCGTTGACGTTGTGAGAATAATATCGAGGCGTTAACCACAGCTATTAAAAAAATTTGAGAAAATATTTTTTCCACCATTTTTGCGATTTGCGGTTCATGTCATATATAGCAGTTTTCTGATCTGTCAAATCCACGCCTTCAATTATGCGGTTGTAGTCAGCAATTGCTTCTGAACAGTCAACTTCTAACTTAGCACCATCTTTGGTTTTCGGTTCACTTTAGTTATGATAGGAATATGACAGTTAGATGCAAGTAGGAGTCTTTCGTATCCATCCATCGAACATTGTAGACGTCCGCTAAATACAGAAGCTTCTTTTCGATTCCGTATATATGTACCCATCGCAGGGAATGGTATGGTTTTTAGCAACTTCTTTGACGTGAAAAACCTACCGAATGCTAAAACAATAACATTTGGTTCACGAATGCCTGCTATCAAAATATTCACTATTCGTTCTCCCAGAACACAATTTTGATGAGAGGATGCATCTCGTCCAGTTTAGACGTTTAAGTCATAAATGTAACCTGTTTTAACATCACGCAGCCAGAGTTTTATACCTCTATTGGCTTCAAAGGCATATAACCCTACAAGACAGCTGACCTTCACATGAGCCGTCTTTTGAAAGGAAGCGCTGAAGGTTCAATCAGATTTGTTGCATCAATATGAAAAATCTGATGCATCTATCAGCAGCGTCTTGTAGGGAATGCTTCAAGCTTCATCGACCTTTGAATTTTGCTATACACTCGTCTATGGACTGCATACTACTTTCACTTCGTGCTGTTGGGCATGTTTTTTTGATGCATGATACAACTTTTTTAATATAATAATCTTTAGCTGAATCATCAGGCTTATTACAATCATTCAAATACATCTTGGACATCAATAAAGCAAAACGATCGCGAGAAATACTCTTCTTTATCTTATCGTTCCCCATAGAGGGATTCTTACTCGAATAATCCGCAAGTGATGGCAAGTGATTATAGTGCATTACCAAAGTACTCATCGATAAGTGCGCGCTTTACAGATTTTTCTCTGTTTAGTATTTTAATCCTTTGGTTCGTTGTTAAACTTAGTCCAATTACATTTATTGTCGATTGGTTGACCCTTAATATTCTCCAACGAATCGTGGCCTACAACTCGTCATAGGATATAGCTTTTGCTATAGGGTCTTCCATATCTTCGTCATCATCATCTGATGGTATATAACTAGACTCTGATGCACTAAAATCATCGCCCATAACGTCACTCTCGTCATCTACAAAATATTTCTCTATTTCGTGATCATCCAAATTTATCCTTCTAGACATCTACAAATACAAACCAATTTTGTGATGTTATTATCCCACTCAAATATGTTATTGGGATTATATGTCCCAATGTAGTTACAAATATAAAAAACTTACTTAGACCAATGCTCTTTAGCAATACTCGAACTTTCAAGCACGCGGAATTCTCTGAAAAAACTGCTACTAGTTGCACCTTTCACATTAAAATACAACGCGTGACTGCTCGAAGCTTGTGACATTTCATTGTAAAACATTCGATTAGCAGGAAATTTATTGCAATAGTAAAAGGATCCATTTACTACTCAACACAGAAAACTTCGCGCTTTAATTGGGACTATTTCAATGCGTTATTTGATGAGAAATAAAAGTATACACAAGTTTGAAGTTGTCAGGGACATATTGTTCCAGTAGGGGCGAAGGGGTTAAAACTAATACGGTTCAGCACTCACTCTTTAAAATTACTCCCAGTATCTTTCCTTCAATTTGATTTCGGTTTAGGACTTGTTCCTTAAAACTACTTTTTTTTTTGTTGGATTTACTCCTTAAAACTAGTCCGCTTCCGCACTCGTTCTTTAAAATTAGGGTCGGTTGTGGTTTATTTTTCAAAACTGTCTCTGATTTCGTTTAAAAAAATATTTTCGTTCCCTAAAATTTGGTTTTGTTTCGGGTCGGTTCCTTATTTTTCGCGGATTTTGCTGCTCCGGATTTTGCTGCTCTCCATTTATTTCGGTTTCGGTATTGTTCTAGAAAATTTGTTAAAACAGTAAAACGTCTATAGCTTGCGTTATTTAAGATTTATTTGGTTTATGTTTTATTATTTAAAATCCCTTTTGGTAACGGTATTCTAACCTTATTCCAGTTTCGGTGTTTTTGCCATTCTGAGAAAAAATAACAATGTAAACAAGTCAGGAAATCAATGTCTTCGGCAGTTCGAAAGGCTATATCTTTTCTTCATCTCATACTTACTTACAAACATCGGACCAAAGTTGTAATACCATAATCATGTTCATGAAAGATATAAAATTAGAGTCCTTACCCTGTTTTTTTAGAATTTCCCCGTATTTGTCTGCATAAATGGTTGTCGACGAGAAAGTTGCATTTCCTATATCTCCACAATTATTTTAGTAACGATCGAAAATATAATTTTGAGATTATGTGTCGTGGAATGAGTAGACGTTGTTGACCCCATATCAGAACTCGGCGCAAAATGAAGCATTTTTGAAATTAATTCTGATATACTGTGATCTTCCATTTAGCTGTGGATATATTATTCAGTAGGAGTGCGATTAGATAAGAAAATATGTAAGTTTTTAATTAAAGTTTAAATTTTATTCGTATTGATAGCATTAAAACAAAATTCTTCTAAATTAATGAAATAATAAAATAAGTTCCAAAAACTGACACAAATTGTATAAATACTTATACCTCCGAAGTGCTAACGAAATTTCATGCAGAATTTCTGCTCGGCATAACTTTTCTAAAAGCACACACGCCAACCAGTTTTCTGCACCAACAAAGTTAGCTGCTTGCATGGTGAAATAAATTTTATTCCTTTTTCCCTTTGACAAGCAATTAAATTAAGCGATTAACAAAGTAAAAAAAGGCATATCAGATACTGTGTGAAAAACATATTTTGCATGTCTTGTGAATTATTTTCTTGAACATATGTACACAGATATAGATACCTATGCCATTGGCTTGAAGAGCATATACTAAGAGTATTTTTTTCGATTGTTGCTGAAGATATAAAAAGCTGTTTAACTTTGTTGATGGTTATTATTTTCTTAATCTGAAAATGCACTTGTCTTTTTTAGTTCGTCCTATAATTGGAATATTTCAAAGTGAAGCTCTTTCAGATATTGTAATGGAATGAGTCGACATGGTGTTTCTTAAGCTAATCGAAGGGAAATACCAAATTACAGTGAAAAGAGATAACTGATAAGTGAACTCAGCTTAGATCTAATTGGATTGGAAAAATGTTTCAGTGGCAATGGAAAACTTTCTCTTATCCAGCGCACAGCGTTTTAGAATAAAATAAGGTGAAAACCTCCATCAGTACTCATGGGTCTTAGGCATCACAGTATCTTGATGGAGCTAGTCATGTAAAAAATGGGCGCCGCCACGCCTCCTTCCGCAAAATTTATTTGTAGTCAAGTTTTGCTTAAAAAGCTTATTGCTCCGAGGATATTAAGGCAGAGCTTCTCCTCCAATTTGTTTTTCTTAAGAATTGGCGTAACCTGCATGTTTTGCGCCGACTTCGAATTGCACCTGACAAGAAATATGCATTCTAACTACGAAGCTTTTTTCATCAATACATTCGGAGGATTGCCAACAACTGCTGGGTGGCAACCTCGTTTCGAAAAAACTTTTGCCAGCCACTTTTGATGTTACTTTTCGCGGTACTTGAATGATGACCTTGCAGTAAAATATGCCAGCACACTACCAATAAAACAAATCGCATTTTACATTTTACAAACAAATTTTAAGAACTACATTAAAAAGTGGGCGTGTCCGTTTTGCGATTTCGCCCATTTTCACAGTAAACAGTAACCGTTCATGACCGAGGTCAACTTTTTCAACAAAATTTTTAAATTTCTTCGTATACTCACACTTCGGAAGCGAATTAACAATTATGTTACAATATTTTTCATATAAGAGTGGGCGTGGTTGCTACCCGATTTGATACATTTTTTTTCACGCACATTTCTTCGTTAAAGGGTAACGTGTTTGCTAAAGTTTGTTATGATATTTGGACGGTTTTTGATTTATGATTAATAATATTTCTAAAAATAACACAATCAAAAGTGGGCGTGTCAAAAACAGAAATACTTGTGGCACTTGCAGTGAATATATCGTAGCCCATAAGCAGAGCATGAGAAGAACTTTTAAAACAGAAAAATAGACCAAGCTTTGATGTGTCGCAGACCGTGTAATAGACTGAGTCCGCTTTTAATCACTACATCCCCGAAACCAGTTGAGATATAAAACTTGATCACATTGCTTCTGGCAGCATTCATCAGTACGCAGATAGACAGACAAAGATTTTGAAAACTGCTGGTTTCGCATTCCATTGGCTCGATAATGATCCCTTCTATAAGTTTTGGTTAAAAATCTGCAATGTGCAGACATCGATCTATTCGAATTTTATTAATTTTATTTAATATATTTTTGCTTTCATCACAAATATTAAAACGAAATCTTTAACACAAAAAACTAATTTAATTCATCTTAAAACTGCAACTCACATACATTAAAATGATCCTTAAATATTTAGTAAACGTTATCTACTAAAGTTCAAATTGTGTATGTCTTATGCCCGTATGTATGTAGGGTTTAAGCTAACCTGCGTCTTACACTAATTGAGCCATTTTTGCCAAGTTTCTAACATAAACTGGCAACCTTCCAAGAATGGTCATAGGCTAAAAATATATTCTATTGATTGCGGGTGATAGAGGTAAATGGGTGTGCCACATTCCATACAAATCGACTACTGAAATTTGATACGAAGATATACATAGTTAGACTTCACGCTCCTATAAAAATTGGAGGTGTTAAAATTTGTAAGGAATTATATGGGGTTAACCTTTAGAAAGTCCAGGAAATGACTCAAAGTCACAATCACTCTGAGAATCGTCATCAAGCTCTTCTAATGGGAGTCCAAGGAAACGGGCAGTTTCAACAGGGTTGGACCAGAGTGATATTTGTGTAAGAAGAGTAGGTTCAGTTGAACAGGAAAAGAGATGTTTGGTATCGTGAGGGGAAATAACACATGCAGGGCACGGTATTTGGTATGGTGGGGTTCAGTTTAGATAAGTAAGAGTTTAACCTATTAAAATATCCAAAACGAAGTTGTGCTAGCATAACTCTAGTCTCCCTCGGAGGAATGCGCACCTCATCAGCTATTTCAGGTGGTTCGATGTAAATTACGGGCTTCACAACCGGAGATTTGAGGGATCTGCCTATGGTTACGCAGATCAAACGACAATGTAAAGTGGTTACGGATCTCATTATAGTGCTTTCGGAGATGTTTTCTTATGTCTCTCGAGGTCGGAGCTTCGTCGAATAGTTGACGGCTTGGATGGCTAGGTTTGTGGCAGTTCAGTAAAAACTCTCTGAGCATTTGGCCTCCTGAAGAAGGTGAAACTCGGATGACATAAGCAGACACCCCGTGGCAGTTCTGATGGCGGTGTTTTTGCAGGCTTGCAACTTCCTCCAGTTGGTATCAGCCAGTTTGGGCGACCATATGGGCGCAGCGTAATCAATAACCAGTCGGTTAATAGCCTTATATGTGGCTAGGAATGTTTCTTTATCTTTTCTCCAAGTACTGCCGGCAAGCGACTTGAGGATCTTGTTGCGGCTGTGTGCTTTAGATGCTATTGCGGTGTCATGACTAGCGATAGTGAGGGTGTTGTCGAACGTCACACCCAGGATTTTAAGGTGGTTGACAGTAGGTAGAGCTACTCCATCTACGTGGACGTTTAACCCTTTCCATCTGCGCATTCCACGTCGTAAAAAGTGTCGAAATCGATTTAGTCGGAGACAGGATCACATCCTTCTTGGAAAATTACCAATAAAAATTTACTTTATTTCCACCTGAAATGAAATATTTGGTCATTGTAGTTGTCTTCAGTATCAGGTTTTGTGTTCCCAAAGTTTTCGAAACATGAAAAATGTTTCGTGGCCATCAACCGATTCAATTCATTTTGAATAGCGATGAGTGCCAAAGAACCTGCGTACCAAATTCAGCTAAGGTATCTTAAAATTTCTCAATTTATGGCATTTGCAGAGCGAAGGAGGAATGGACGAACATGGCTTAATCAACTTTTCTTTTCATCCTGATCTATTTGTTAGATATGTCTATGTTTCTCGTTAAGCTGTAGACGACTAAAATTTATATAAATCAGTGTGTCTCAATTTTAATAATAATTCGCTCTTCCAAGAACAAATTTCAATCGCGTTAGAAATAAGTAAATGGGATTACTGATGTCGCCTTTCCAGCCTTTTACTTAACGAGGTTATTAAGTTATTTTGCATGCTTTTCATTACCCTATAATGTTATTATTTGCAAGTCGGTTAGTAAAAAAAAAAAAATTTATTGTAATTATGTTTCCAAAATGCTAGGAATACATACTTAGTTACTAATTTTAAAATATTACAATACACTGAGATAAGCCTACTTTATGGAAATAATGAAGAAGGTCTAAGTTGTTAGCACACTATAAGAAAACAATTTTGTTGCTGTTGCTGTTATCCTCGAATTGAGATATAAATATTTCTATGGAACACAAATATTTACGAATTTATTTGCATAGACAAAGGAGCTTATGTACTTATTTGCTTACCAAAAAAAGGTATACCTTATATTACACCTTATAATGTTGTGTAGATTCCATCAGATATAAGGTTGACTTCTTGTTATTTATAACTGTTAGGTCAAAGCGTGCTCCACAGCATACTAAATTTGGACCATAAACTTGGCACTCTCCAAACTCTCAGCAAATGTTTTGTGGTTACAACGGCGGAAACTAAAAATAGCGTTAAAAAGTTTGTATAACAACAACTACAAATTGTACTACTGCTTATATTAAATTTCTATTTAAATTTGGTTATATTAAAAAAAAGTTGAAATAAATCCATTACCCTCTAATAGCAATAAAGTTAGACTGGCTTTTATTATTATCTATATAAAACAAGCAATTTTGTCAAATAATTAGCACGAAAGCCTCAAAGATTTTCCTTACACCACATACCATCAAAGTAAGCAAAATAAATAATTTTTTCAATGAATTTGTTTTGAAATGTTAACTCAATACTAGAATTCCTCTTTATTCCAAGCAAAAAAGAAGTAATAAGTAATTTAATTAATTTATTTTGTGGGTTCTTATCAGAAATATTTAATCAATGAATTAAAAAAATAATCAAAAATAATGGAAAATAGTTGAAAAAATTGCCTATTATTTTTAATTAGGAACAACAATATTTTTTATTTATTTGTTTATTTATTTATTTATTCAGTAAATTTACTTACATAATTAAGTGAAATAAATAAACCATAAAGCTAGACAATCAAGTAATTAACGGTAATCATTCAATTGAAATTATTTAAATAATTAAAATTAATCATTCAATTAAAATTAAACAAGCAATGAAATAATTAAATTTAATTACTTGAATATTTTCAATTATTTAATTATATTCAATTATTAGCATCAACAATATAACTATCATTTCGATAGTTTCATACATTTCCTTAATGTTACTGGATTGATGCTGTTCACATTTAAACAGCATTGCAAAGCATTCTTTTCTTTTTTAAATGTTTTATTAAATTTGAAAAAAATACAGAAAAAAAAAATGAAAAAAAAAAAGACATTTGGTTACATTCATCTTATTAATTATATAATTAAAACTAAGCAAAAATAATTATTTAATTCCGATAATCATATGAACCACATAATTAAAAATAATCAAAATTAATTAACATTAATCAAATAATAACATCAAAAGCAATTAAACGGCATTTAAAATAATCAGAAATCATGCAATTAAAATTAATTTATCAGTGAAATAATGATCATTACAATTTAGCAGCTCTAAAACAATTTTCAGAGGACGACACAATATAACTAATAATCATTAAAGTCTTTAAACATTATTTAACAGCTCTGAGTAAATGTAACAATTAATCATAAGTTAAAAAAGGCAAAGTTTTAAACCACTTCATGAAAGAAGGTAAGGAAATCTAAGTTCGGTTGGTACCTAACATTATATACATATTAGTGCCATCTTATTATATCCCACTTTCCTTAGGAATATCATTTTACTTACAAAAAAGAAATAGCACGAAAAAATATAAGTTCTCTTTGTATTTCGTACTAGCTATTTAACCGAATATTTTGTTTATCTGCTATCCGACTTGCTTAATTTTTGGCATGAATATGCTAATTAACAATGAACAAAGTAACAAATGAAATACTTTGACAAAATTAAAAGTAATAGCAGTTTCAAAAATGATGCGTTTAAAATTATATTGAAATAATTATTCAACTACTAAGAGTTCTTATTTAAATAGAAGAGAAATATCTAATAAAAGAAGATTAAAAAAAGAGAAATAAAATCAATATTAGTTTTAATGAAAATGATTACACTTGGCTTGAGCGCATTTGTAAAAGTCAATACGGATTTTGATTTATGATTAAAAATATTAGTTTTAATTAACAAACCGGTTTCAGCATTGCGCCATCCTCAGTGTTTAGTTTCGTTCTAATTCGTTTTAATATTTAATCAAAAGTGGGCGGTGGGATTCTCATTTTCAAAAATTTCCAAAAAACCTCCTTGATTTTGATATACTCACCAAATTTGGTACGCAATGTGTATTATGTACCGAATAAGCAATTTTTTCTTTTTCCAAAATCCATTGAGCCATATTTAATAACCATGAATAATGGGCGCCAAGAAATCTGCACAACAAATTTCAATAAGAAATCTAAATTTGCTCAAGTTTTCATGTTCACAGACGGACGAACGGATATGGCTCAATAAAACTCAATTTTCCTCTTGCACACTTTGTTATATATAAGTTCATATCCAGCTCGATACATTTATGAAGTGACGCATTGTACTAGGTATACACCCCGTCTGCGGGTTAGGGGTTTAGAATATGTCCGGGGGAGGTCGTAAGAGGCGACAAATATGCAAGAAGGTAATGACGTGCAACTCGTTGGTTGATCTAAGGATATGATGCATCTCACCTCTCATTACCCATCTCTGACATGACCTAGAAGGTTCCACTGGTCCTACCAAATCGCTTCCACTAGAGTCGGGCAGTACCGGTACCGGAACGTCCAGGATTCATATCCGGCCCAGGACTGTCAATTCGACAGCACTCCCCAAAGCCTTCGGGAAGTGTTTTTGTCGTTACAACAACAACAACTACGTATACAAAAATCATTACACCTGGTGATTTTCAAAAAAAAAAAAAAAAAAAAAAATTTTACTATGAATTATGTCGCATGGCCCCTTTATATATATCTATGGACAAACTGCTTTCTATAAATCACTGGTCAACCTGTATACGGCTGGTAGTACATTAAAAGTACGACTTCTGAGGCCCTTATCTTTCGATATCAAATGAAGTTCAATTACCATTCTGTAAGGCTTACTGGCTATCCGAGATAGTAGGACTACTACCGAAGTCGATTCTCACTACATCATGGACAAAATTTTTCATAGGGTATACACGTGAATGTATGTAAAGATATTTGTTATATATGCAGATATTTCAACATATAAATATGTTGTCATGTTATCTCGTTAATGCTCGTAGGTTTTCTTAAATGTTTTTGTTTAAATAGGGTTTGTGTAATATTTGTGTAAATATTGCATACATTTTATATGTTTTGCATTCTATTTTAAACTAGTATTTATGGATATTTGTCTACAAATATTATGGTAAATATATATATGTATAGCCTAACGTATGTAGGTGGTAAAGATGCGAATTCCGGTGTTCGCTTTATGTTTTGAAAATGACGGGATTATAAATACGATACAATGTACAGCCTATACTATACTCGCTTGCTTATAAATTTGACTTATTGTGATCATTGTGAGAAACGAGTAAGTGTTTGTTTCGGTCTACTGCCCATCCATAGACTATGCAATTCTGGATTTATTTGACCTTAATTATACCGAGTTGTACCTAGCACGTATGGTATTAGAATTGTATTTACATAACAGTTGATGGAGATGGAACCAATGCATCCAAATCAATTTTGACATAGATTGATATTGACAATGGCCGAAATCGAATAATGACAATATATCCTTATCAAAAACAGAAGAATGTAATAACTAATTTACTAATGAAATTTTACAAGTTGATTGATCTTAAAATCCTTTGACCACGTTTTGTACAATGTAAAAAAATGGGCGTGACACCGTTTACATATGAGGAAAGAAATTTCAAAAAAATTTAAAATCTTCAGGAAATAATTGTTATATTCATCATATCAATCACTTTTTAATAATGACAAGCAGAGCCGACCGAAACACAAGGTGTCCGAAATTTTTTATGTGTAAACATCTTTGGGCTCGGTAGAGGCTGTCCAGCAAAATTACGTGGCACTGCCTGTAACCGTGCGTCTGCCGCTGCTTGTAACCATGCTTCTGTCTGTGCCTTGTTGTTGATATTGGTTCTTTGCATATCTGAGTTTGAAGTGAGACTTGGTTTAGTATGCGTGTATATAAATCTTGACTGACTGCATTTTAACGTGAGTATGTGTTTACAAGTGCTTTGCTGGCGCTGGTTATCGATGCCTTGCTTGGCTTGCTGTTGTATGGATTTTTTATAATTTAATTTAATTTAATTTAATTAAAGTAAACTAAATTAAATTAAATTAAATTAAATTAAATTAAATTAAATTAAATTAAATTAAATTAAATTAAATAAAATTAAATTAAATTAAATTAAATTAAATTAAATTAAATTAAATTAAATTAAATTAAATTAAATTAAATTAAATTAAATTAAATTAAATTAAATTAAGTTAAATTAAATTAAATTAAATTTAATTAAATTAAATTAAATTAAATTAAATTAAATTAAATTAAATTAAATTAAATTAAATTAAATAAAGTAAAATAAAATAAATTAAACTAAACTAAACGAAATTAAATGAAATTAAATAAAATTAAATTAAATTAAATTAAATTAAATTAAATTAAATTAAGTTAAATTAAATTAAATTAAATTAAATTAAATTAAATTAAATTAAATTAAATTAAATTAAATTAAATTAAATTAAAATAAATTAAATTAAATTAAATTACATTAAATTAAATTAAATTAAATTAAATTAAATTAAATTAAATTAAATTAAATTAAATTAAATTAAATTAAATTAAATAAAGTAAAATAAAATAAAATAAAATAAAATAAAATAAAATAAAATAAAATAAATTAAATTAAGGTAAGATGAAATGAAGTAAGATAAAATAAAATAAAATAAAATAAAATAAAAATAAATTAAACTAATTAAAAGGAAGTAAGATAACGGGAAGGAAAGGAAGGGAAAGGAAAAGGAACGGAAAGTAAATGAAGGAAAGGAAAGGAAAAAAAGAAAAAGAAGGAAAGCAAGAAGAAAAAAAATAAAATATAATACAATAAAATAAATCAAAAACAGAGAGCGTTGAAAGAAGAGAAAAGTAAATAAAATAAAAAGATATTAAAGGAACAGCATAGAAGAGAAGGGAAAGAAGGCAGATAAAGGCGTTGCTATTAACTAATATAAAATAAAGTTTTGTGGTAGCAATTAAACCACTGGGCGAGGTCTAATTTAATTAAATTTATGCACATAGATGACGCACATGTTTACACATCAAATTCCGAGAGTACTTGGTACTCACGCCTTTTTTTATATTTATTTTCCAAGCAAATTACGATTTTTAAAAAGAAAAAAAAAATTTCGACGCTTACATATATTGTGGGTTTATCAAGCATAAAAAATTTTCGTAGGCTGATTCGAAAAGTTGCTGCGTACATTTCAAAACCTGTACAAAATCCACTGATAATCTTTCCTCTGGCAGCAGGAGTATGCATACTTCCCTTCCCAGTACCTTTTTTTAAATTATTAAAGTTGTTAGAAACATACTTAGATCTTGGGACGAATCCCGGTATAACCGGTTTAAAAATTCAAAAACGTTTGCCAACCTAGTACATACACTTTTTTGTATGCTGTATCCACATATGACAAATTTCAAGAATGGCAAAAACAATTCCTTGAGGCAAATATTGACATTCTGACGGTTTTATGTAAATACGTAAAAATGCAAATAACAATGTGTAAATATGATAAACGCATGTATGATTTCTGATGATGAGAAGGCTCTGCGCAAATATTAAATTAAATTGCAGTAATTGAGATGAATTCATAAAATTTTTATGTACATCTGCTTGTGTTGCTAGAGCGTGCTTGGATTTCATTCATTAATCTGAGTTAAAATACGGCTGGTGAGGATACCGCTCTAGCAAACAACCAAATGATCGTCATGGCTGTAAAAGCTGCTAAATGCACTTGCGATTGAAAAAATGTTTAATACTGATCTAAAGGGTGAATGATTTTAATGTTCGGAATGTAAAGTAAAGTACAAATTTATGAGACTTTTAAATAAGAATTATATGAGAAAAAATATTGTAATTCAAAAGACATGAATTCCGATTGTGCTATAATTATGAAACGCAGTATAGTTTTTTACTTGAAAACTTATTTCATTAAAAACTGTATTAAACAAGTATAAATATGAAAAGCAAATAAAATTCGAATTGAGTTGTTAATAAGAATTTTTTCACCACAAATTATTTGTTTTGAAAAAAAAACTTTATTTTGTCAGTAGTTAATCAAATTAAAACAAAATTATTTATGACATCTGTCATGCCTTTTCTGTTAAGCAATTAATATGTAAACTTTAAGTAAATAATTAAAAACAATATTAACGAACTTCTTGAATAGTTTTGCATATTTAATTCTGTGAAATTATTTTACGTATTTTTTAAGTTAATATCTTTAGATGAAGCAGTTAAAGCTATCTTAAATTAAGAAGAAGAAAAAGAAATGAGTTAATTATACTTTTGCCAAATATTCGCATAAAACATACATTCATTTCATCTGAATTAAATATTAGAACAACAATTATTCTTCAAAACTTTTCCTTTATAGCGCAATTATTTCATAGAGTGTGAAAGATATTTTGGACTATTTTGGACCACTTTTGATAAGCAATAGGGATGACAAAATGCATGAAATAAATAGCGCTAAATGTTTAGTTTTCTTCAGAGACAGATTAAATCCAATTAAGTAATTTGTTCTGATTAATCGAAACATTCATCTCTTCATTGAACAGTTAATCGAATTACACCCCTCATTCACCAAGTTTTGATAATATCAATCAATAATATTATTAATGTCGACTTATGAGGCCTTCATAAATCACTGATTAATAACAACGGAGCAGATTAGCAATAACAGAGCTAGCAAATTTAACATTTTTTTTTTCAAATTTTCCATTAAAATCAAAAATTATAAGTGTATAATAATTCTTTTCAACTGGTCTTGAGCTCGCTAAATTTACAAAAAATACATCAAATGTAGTGGTCATAAAACCAATAACAAAAAACCGGAGCATGGGATACACGTACAATAACCATCTTCTAAAGAGAGAAAGAAGAGTGTGCAAAAACCAAAGAGCAACATACATGATTTACTTGCACTATTGTCGAAAGATAACAAAATTAATTAAAAACAAGTAAGAAAGCGCTGTCTTCGGCTGTACCAAAGCCTTTATATCTTTCATGTATACCCATCACGCTTTTGAAGTGTCCAATCCTTAGAGTAAGTACAAACTCTGTAAAATTTGATGGTCTTACCCTGTTTATTTAAATATACATACCCCGTTTATCGGAAAAATATATTGGTTCAATCTCAATGATTTTCACTACACACATAACATATGTAATAATTACTGTAGCAGGCAAATTTTGTGTTCCTCGCTATGAAATTGCAATAGTTATAGCGCAAGCCCCATTTATCGAAGCAATCGACTGTATGGGAGCTATATGTTATGTAGGTCCGATCTGGCTGATTTTCACTGTACACATTACATACATAATAAGTACCAAGCCTGCAAAAATCTACGTTCCTAGCTTTTTAATTGCAATATTTATAGCCCAAACCCCATTTATCGAAACTATCGATTGTAAAGGAGCTATGCGTTGTATTTCTCCGATCTTGCTGGTTCCAACAAATGATTAATCTCATGCAAAATGGCGGCTGCATACCAAATTTTATCAAGATATCTCAAAAACTGAGGGACTAGTTTGCGTACAAACAGACAAACGGACAGACGGGCATGGCTAAAACAACTCAGCTAATCGCCCTGATCATTTCGGTATACGAGGTGTGTTCAAAAAGTATAGCGAATTTTGAATTTTCGCTGGTTACGTATATTCGAATTTCGAATTTTTTGTGGCGTTATGTTGGTACTCATGTCTCTCACTTATGCCGACAAGCTCGGCCATTTTGAATGTTCAGTTAATTGTTGACAGCTGCTTTGCTTGCACGTGTTTTGGATCGTCTTCGATTTTTACCTATTCAAAAAAATGGATCAAAGAACCTGTATCAAATTTTGTGTGAAAAACGAAATTAAGTGCGCGGATGCATTCCGAATGTTGACTGTGGCATACGGAGAAGCTACCTTAGACCGAAGCAACGTTTATCGGTGGTACAAAATGTTCTCAGAAGGCCGAGAAGATGTGAACGACGAAGAGCGTCCCGGACGCCCGAGCACTTCAACAACAGACGAAAAAATTAATGAAGTGGAGAAAATGGTATTGGCCAATCGTCGAATCACCGTTAGAGAAGTTGCTCAGGACCTTAACATATCGATTGGCTCGTGCCATTCGATTTTTATCAATGATTTGGGCATGAGACGGGTCGCCGCGAAATTCGTACCAAAATTGCTCAACTGTGACCAAAAACAGCATCGCATGAACATTGCTAATGAGATGTTAAACTCTGTCCGCGACGACACAAATTTGCTCCAGAGGGTCATAACTGGTGACGAATCGTGAGTTTATGGTTATGACGTGGAAACCAAAGCTCAATCATCTCAATGGAAGCTGCCGCACGAACCAAGACCGAAAAAAGCGCGCCAAGTTCGGTCGAATGTGAAAGTTTTGCTGACAGTTTTCTTCGATTGCAGGGGCGTGGTGCATCATGAGTTCTTGCCACAGGCAATTTGCGCGAAGCAATCCGCCAGAAACGCCCGGATTTGTGGAAGAACAAAAATTGGCTTTTGCACCACGATAACGCGACTTTTTGGCCAAAAACAACACACTAATGATGCCGCAGCCACCGTATTCCCCAGATCTGGCCCCCTGTGACTTTTTCTTGTTCCCTAAACTGAAGAGGCCCATGAAAGGACGACGTTACGCTTCTCTTGACGAGATAAAGACGGCATCGAAGGAGGAGCTGAACAAGATACAAAAAAATGATTTTTTGAAGTGCTTCGAAGATTGGAAAAACCGTTGGCACAAGTGTATAATATCTCATGGGGATTACTTTGAAGGGGACAAAATAGATATTCATGAATAAATAAATAATTTTTGAAAAAACACAAAATTCGCGATACTTTCTGAACACACCTCGTACTTATTGGTTTGTCTATCTCTTCTTTTTCTCATACTTACAAATATCGGACCAAAGTTATAATAACATTTCATGTTCATAAAAGGTATACAAATTATAAACTGTTCTTGAGCTCGTCAAACCAACAGTAAATTTATTAAAGAGAAAATTTGTAAATAGTAAATATTTTCAAGTAGCTCCACCAAATTATATAGAAAATTTCTTCATTTACTCGATTTTCATCATAGCCAGGTATTTGAGTGCTTGAATGAATGCTGACTCTTTTTACTCCGTAATATATATGGCATATATTTTTAGAATCGTTTTCTTGCGCTTGGCAGAGATCATGAATGACGCAGACCATTTAGAAGCAATTATAAAAGTGAAATCTCTGTATAGGATAGTGAAAGATCAGAAAGTATTTTTGGGCATTTTAAAAACTTATTCCGAGAGAAGGTGAGAAGTAGAGCAAAAGGGGAATCGAGAGTGAGAGAGGAAAGGGGAGAAGGGAGAAGTAGGTAGATAGAGATGGGGAACGAGTGAGAAGAGGTTAGAATGATTGATATGAAGAGTTGGGATGAGATAGAAAATGAGAGTAAGAGGCAAAGACAGAGAAAAATATGTAGGTGGGTTCCATGGGGAGACTAATAGTTCAATTACCCACCGACGTGTGTAACGTACATTTGCGTATCCCATACATACGCAAGTTTGAGCGAATCTTATGCCCGTGGAGCCAACGGAGAAATCAGCTATTTTCTTTGCTTTACATTTGATACATTGTTGCCTTTCATCAATCATCAATCAGTTTTCATGCATGCTAACTACTCTCTCGCTACTTTTGAAACGGTTATTTTTCAATTTATGAACGCCCGAAATTTATGTTTGATAATTATAGCTAGTAAATTTATTTAAAAGCAACAGCTTTATATAGTAATTACAGGTTATTTCAACATTACTAAGAAAATTAAGAAAGTATTTTTAGGTATTTTTTGTAAAACAACTGCAAACGATCCATAACAGAAAAGCAATCAGCTGACACATGCTTACGGAAAAAATCAAAACATGTTTGATTGCTATGGAACGTTCTACGCACATAGAAAAATTGAACGCCGCTGAGTGTTCATTTACATTGCACACTCATAAGAGAGGTCGTGTCAGCTCGCACATGCTACGTGCTTGCGTTTGTGAGTAATTGGACTATAATACAGGACGCCAGTATTTAGCGAAAGTTGATTTCACTTCCGAGTTGAGTGGTCTATATATCGCCACAAGTATATAGAAGTGTGATGCTTAGTTTAAGACCTGACGTTATTTTCGGTGTTTATACTGATTGCCAAATACATAAATGAATTCATAGTCTGAAAAGGTTTAAAAGTGATGCCCCGAACAGTGAAATTTATTTATTTTTTATTTATTTTTATTTATTTAAAACAAACCATGTGTTACTATGTATTTTCACATCGCATCAATATAAACACAATATCTGAAGACTATCTACATATAACCTGAAACTATAAATAAATAAAGGTAGTAAAAGACACGATTAATTGAAAGCGGAGGAAACATAAATATTATTAAGAGATGTAGGAGAGCTTAAGAAAGTAATGGTAAAGAGAAGACAAAGAAAAGAAACAAAAAAAATTTATTTTTATATTTATGACATATGCATCGTTACATAGTATCAAAGTGTTTGTATATTTCTTTTCTGTAGTTACTGGTAATTAAATTGTTTTTTATTGTAATTAGAATTGCGTTCCAGAGCCTCACTAAGGAATTACTAAACTATGATATCTTCTGGACTTGGTACGTTGTAACTTATCGTATAAATATTTCGGAGATTGCATCTGCATCAATTTATATAAGAAAATGCAGTTTCTTGCCGAAAGATAGCCATCAGTATTGCATCCCAGAACTTTATTCCTCCACAGAAAAATATGATCAAACTTCTTTAGTCCATATACAAGCTAACTCTCGTGTCGCGAGAGTTATAAAAAAATTAAAGATGCGGTGGACTTATAGTTCTCCGTTGAACTGAATAAAACAAGTTAATTTATTTAAACGTTATAAACATTTATTGTGTGCTGATTGCACCCTAATTATTGACTAACTCAAACTATATTCTTTACTTACTTAGTAACCTCTTAAGCCTAACTAAAGTGTTAATGTTGCAGTTCCTATGCTTTGCCCATTTTACTTGCGCGTGCAGGCAGGTATTACTGACTATGCACCCACCCTTTTGGTAAATTGACCTGATCGATGGTTGCTCGTGTGTCGCGTCAGCGATATTGGCCTGATCGGTGGATGCGTGTGCGTCGCGTCAGCGAATGTTCTTTGGTGAACTAAATAAGTCATTGTTGAAGACAACATTAATTTTGTGGGACGATATCGAATCAATATTATTATATACAATTTCAGAGTAGGTGTTGAGTCTGGTATTTTTTGGTGTAAAAGACAAAGAAATTCTAAGGCGACGTAAAGCTGCATATACATTACTCACAACCTTGTTTATGTGCTCAGAACAGTTCAACTTAGAATTAATGTTTAATCTTCTCGGTAACCGACAGGGCACTGTTACCAATAACCAGTTCGGCGATATCGTTAAGATTAATCACACTGTTACTAATAGGTAGGATGAATGACTTTGAAGCATTTAAACACAAACAGTTATTACTAGCCCACTTCAATATCGCAGACAAATCACTATTTATTTTCAAACATAGATCCTCAACAAGACCAATACGTCTGGACAAGTATAGCTTAGTATCAGCACAGGAAATTAATAAAATTAGTCAAACTCACTAGCAAAGTACAAAGCTATATATACACAACACTCCTAACGGTTAACATGTGAGAGCTCTCCAAACATTCCATCGTCAACAGTTTGAGCACAAAGCGCTATTACGCTCCTCGCAAATATGTAAGCGAATCTCTATTTTAGTCGCTGGATAATTGTACACGTGTGTATATGTATAGGTATAACCATTACAACCCTGTAAAAAACGTTGGAGCATCAGAGTACTCCAACACTTATCCTCATTCATATAAAAAAGGTGGACCAATTTACATGGCAATGTCCGGTGATTGGATCACCTAATCCTATTCGGAGTACCATTTACTTTGCTTCTGAATAGTCTATAGAGCACCTACGTTGGAGTACTTTGAAAATGCTGCCAAAAGATTACTCTATAGAGTACTCTAGACGAAAGCGAGAAGGGAGTATGTGTTCTTTTGAGGACCACCTACTCCCGCTCTCGCTTTGCTGTTGAATACTCTATAGAGTAATCCCATGGGAGTATTTTGAGAGTACTCTCACGTAGGTGGTCTATAGAGTATTCAAAAGCAAAGAAACGGAGTACTCCGAGATGGATTAGGTGATCCAATCACCGGACATTGCCATGTAAATTGGACCACCTTTTTTATATGAATGAGGATATGTGTTGGAGTACTCTGATACTCCTTTAGGAGTATTCTATGGAGTATGAAACGGAGTATTTCCGTTTTTTGCAGGGAACCTGTGGTTTTATCGCTGTCAGCTTTATTGCCGAAAATCGCATTTCCAAACTCTTTGCATGCAATGAAATCCGTTAAAGATTTTTTATGAAAAACCCATAATGAACCCACAATTTAGTGATGGAGGACATTAGACTGGCAGTAAGAACAAAATGCGCCACAGGAATGTCAATCTTTTTAATAAGTTGGGCCTAAATCTGGCTTGGTTGAATTGATTAAGTTTTTATGTAGAGTAAGTTAGGGTATTGTGTTACAAGCATACTTTCTTCGGCTGCTACTCAACATTTTATTAAGTAGGCAGGTACAAAATTACGCAATTCGATAGATTCCCGTATTGTGAAGCACATTCCAAGACGTGATCGATTTATCATAAGTATTCCGGAAGATATTTATTCAAAATCATAAAAACTTATAAAAGCCGATTTGTCAAAATGGTGGTGTATTGTGATATACCATAATACATACATACTTGGCTCTCCTATGAAAGATGTGTTAACCGCATGAAATAATCAAGAAAAATTGGAAATATGGTCATTTGCATCCTATCAGATAAGTGACAAGCTGATTCAGAACCGGGAAAAGCATGTTTCATCAAAAGTGGAGCAGGTTTTCCTTTTTCTGCTGATATTATGCACTCAATTTGCTTTTCTGTTGTAGCTAACATTTTCGGATGCTTACTTGGCGTAATAGACACGCCTGTGTCATCAATGTTCCAAATGCTAGTTGGAGGAAATGTATACTTTTCATACTCCTGTTCCACATTGAACTACTTTTACCATATCACATTACCCAAACTAGAGCTTGAAAGAAACGAACAATTTTTTCACCAAAATTAATTTAAAAATATTGGTGCCTATATTTACCAAGAACGAAAATAAAGTATAGGAAGAACATTTCGGAATTATCCTTGTTTAAAGAGTGCTCTAAATTATTGACGACCGCACGATGAAAAATGTTTCTTCACACTCATAGCAACCTAGTTAAGCAATGCCAGCCGTTGCTTTGCAGTAGCGGTTTTTGGTCATCACCATTATAGATATTCTTGCTCAGACATGAATAATTTAGAAAATACGCAGGTATATCACCTTACCAACCGATATCACAATACCCTTATTTACTCTATTATAATAATATTATTTTTAATATGCTTTGTTGTTATTGGATTACTTTTTAATACAAACGCAATGTTTGGAATTTCATTATATGTGTTTGGTTATGATATAAATCTCAACAATAATACGTGGTACATACATACAAACTTACCATGTCCTCGTTTATTTATGTTATGCTAACATTGTTTATTCTAAAATATGTACGCTTGTTATAACGCAGGATGTTTGATGGCAAATTAAGTTGCTAAATTTTCCGGAACCAAGGTAGTTAGTGGAAAGTATACTTGTGTTTGCATGTTCACGTTTTCACTGAGAACGTAGTGCTCGTACTCTATGCATCTACTTGGCTGTTTTGAATAATTTTCCTCCCAGTAGTCCGCGGCCCCAGCTACCATTTTCATTGTCCCCTACATCTCCCTATTCTACTTTACCTTCTTCTTACTTAATTAAATTCTTTCTCTTCACTTTTATCTTACCCTTCTTCTTCTTCTTATAATTATTGTAGCAGTACTTCACCCTGCTTAGTTGGCACATTCATACATGGAATAGGACGTGACGCACTAAATGCACTGATGATGACGCACTTTGAGCCACCAGGCCTGCTGCCGTGGTAGCAATTTTGTTGACCTCGGGAACGGGTTTGATGTAGATTTTAGTTGTCTCTCGCAACACGCATACCTACCTAGGGCATATTTAACCGCCACGGTTATCCTTCTTCTTCTTTTCTTGCTCTTGCTGTTGTTGTTACAATAGCTCGTCCTGCCTGATCGGTGCGGATATCATACAGAATTTTCATCAAGCTCTGCTAACTTAAGTCCTTTTAAAATAGCAGTGTCAAAATTACTTCAAGATGTTGCTGTTAGTGTCATGGGAGCACGGTTTTTAGTCCGAAGTTCAGCCGAAGTAACCCGCTTCAAGGAATTTTGGGTTGCTCTGCAGCTATAGGTGGTGGTTTTGTTTTTGTGGCGGCACTCACCGGCCGGAAGTTAACAATATGGTCTAGCGACTGTATTTCCGGAGATGGCTTATTATATCTGGTGGAGACGCTTCGGCTTCAAACGATTCTCCATAAGAATTTTGAGATTTACAACATTTAGGCAAAGTTTGTCAGTAGAAGATAGCAGTACTGATGACAGAGTTGTGACATGCCTGCAACTTCCGCATATGTGTGTTTGCTAGACTCATCGACCGTACTGGCAGCGCTTAGTACAGGACTAGTTGTAGATTTTGTTGCGGCTTTTTACTTAGGTGCCAACCACGGTTGAAAGGGCGGCAAGACTGAGCTGGAAGTCGGTAGCATCATATGGGTGTAAGTGGATGCCTACTTGATGTGCCTTTTCCTTATCCTTTCTTCTTTCCCTAAGTTTTCCACGTCATAGAAACCGAAAGGTCATAATCAGAAGATAGTAGCTGATTCGACATATGTTAATCTGTGCGCTCCTCTCCTTTTATAAAATTTTTGCGGAGACATATAAAGATATATCTCATAACGCAGTATTTGTACAATTAAGTTCCTTACTCTCACCCTTAACCGGGCCTCCTCACACTTTTACTCCCCCTATCCATTTTGGTTTTAGCGTGTTCCAAAACTTCAAGCTTGTGTTGAGAGGCTTCCAGGAAATTTTTTTTTTAACAAATGAGTTTTGAAGTAAACTTCTTAGGTGGCGATGCAAGTTTATTCAGAGTGAAACTTGGAGTTAGAACGGAAATAAAAAATTGTAGCAGAGTATTGTAGTAGAATTTAGGTATAAGTTAGGTTATGTTAGAAAATCTATATATACACAATTGTGGAAGTATTATGTAGGCACGGTTCGGATCATTGGAGGATGTCCCTCGGGACCTGTGGATGATCATTTCGAGTCTGACAATTTACGGACTTTTTCGGGATTATTTCGTGACTCTTCAGGTACCACTTCAGGATTGTTTGCTCTTTCAGAAATGTTTCGGGACTTTTTCAGGATCATTTCTAAATTGTTTTCGTAACTTTTACGGTATCATTTCGGAATCCTAACAGGATAAATTGGGGATAGTTTTCCTGGACATTTTGGTACTTTTTCGTGATTGTTGTTGGATAAGTTTTTGGCACTTTTTTGGAATAATTTCGGGACCTTTTCGGAATCATTTCGGAATCGGGAGCTTTTTTTGATGAGTCTTTAGTAATCCCTAGATGATTCGGAAACGATATTGACAACTATCCTTATACGTCGAAATTTTAGTTTTGAGAAGCTCTATATTTTCTTGGAATGCCCTTTAAGGTCTTTCTCCAGCTAACTGTAAGGACGTAGAAACCATTTTGGCAGCTTTTGTGAGAAAAACAAATTGTCCTGAAACGCTTCCAATACAAGGTTCAAAGGGGCGCATTTTTACAAATTACTTTTTTTTTGTATGGGGACCAACCCAGTCTTTCGCCAACCCAGAAAGACGAGCTATTTTGACAAGTTTCTTTAATTTTCTGTTTAATGCAATTCCATATAGCTTTTATAAGAGTGACTTTGATTACATTTTTAATCGAGTACTTTATTTTTATTTGTTTTCATCATCGAAGCTTTAAATGACATGCAAATTAAGTAACGCTATAGAAATCCAACAAAAATTTAATGGTGATTTTTTGTAAGTGTGTATACAGTGGAGGGTGAAAAATAGCACCCGTTTTCAGTATGGTATTAGTTCAAATCTATGACTATCTTTTTTGTTTATGATCAATTTCATTTAGAATAGAGTTAGATTGTTTGTAACAACCAAAATTCCAATCAAGCTCACAACAAAAAAAAAATTTAAATAATTACTCTTGGCCTTGAGCTCATTTATAGTCATGTATACTTTAAACTTGAAATGTCTTATCGGCGAAATTTTTTATTTTTTTTTTTTGTGCATCAAGAATTTCGGGAACTTTAGGACCTCATTCTCTAGAAGTGACTAGAGACTGTCTCAGCTCTCGTTCACAATGCAAACTGTTGCCATTCAAGCTCCCTTTGAGAAATACCGAGTTTCAAATTGTTGAATTTTCAGCAAACTTGTTTTACGAATACTCCGAATGCTTGTGCTATTTTTTCACACGACACCGTTTTGTATAAAAGAATGTAAGAAAAAAATCCATCCAATTCGAATCGCACGTTTTGTAGTGATGAGTTGCCAATGTGCTTGACAATGATGGATGTGCGTTTGACATTTTAACTGAATTTCAACGGAAATGTTGACGTTTTAGTGTACTCGTTTTACGCATCGGCGCCCTACTTTCAATTGTGTGTGTGTGCGTGTATCTCCAATTGTTGTTCTCATGGGTATTTATGCAAAGAGCTCACTGCGAAATGAAATGTCAACAAACAAGAACGTAGGAGAACAAAAACATGAATATTAAATCGAGCAATGAATGCAAACAATCAATGTTAGCAATGAAAATGCAAAGCTTCTTATGCATTGGTTGAAGAGATATGAATCAATGGATCTGTAGGTACTTATTCATACATAAAGTTTGCAAAGAAGTTATGTTGACATTTTATTATATAATAAATTAACCTTTTAAAGAGCTCATACATACTTAATCTGTGACTTTTTTGAAAAGCTTAATATTCAAATTTTTTATATGGAGAATTTTTCTTTGAGAATTTTAAAATAAAAGTCTTTCGATAATAAATATGGAAAACTATTTCTTTTTAAGTCTTTAAATAAAATTGTTTTTATATTTTTTCTCGTAAAATAAGCAAGTTATACAAAGTTGTTTACAATCATATTGCCAAAAAACTTCAATTATGAGGCTGCGCCATCCTGTGACCGGTGCACTGACGGACCATTCGCAGTATTCACAAATATCTGCTATTTCCTCGCTCGTCCCTTGCTTATCTTAACTCGAGGAAGAATACGGATCTATATTAGACCCTGATATGCCGAATGAAAGTTCTTTATAAGGAGAAATTACTTGTTAAACCAGGTCAAATAATTAGTTTTACTAAAGCACATCATTGAAAAACCAATTATATAGAATAATTATAATAAATAAATAAATTAGAGAATGCAATTCTTTGAAGAATTAAAAAAACAAATTTCAAAATTCAATCATTATTTATTTTCAAAATTTTTAAAGCATTTCAATTCTTACTAATGTGGCCTCGGCTTTCATCTGATTTCTTACAATTTGAAAAGCGATGTAAGATAAGTGGATCCCAACTTCTCGTGTTCGCAGATGGACGTAGGAATGGGCTTACCTTAATCATTTTCTCTTTTCGCCCTGAACAGAATGTCTATCACGTGTCTTAGAACTCTCTTTTAGACTACCCGATTATTGTAGCGTCTACCAGGCTGATATTTCAGCAATCATGAAAGCCACTGTTTGGGCAGGAACTAACACTAAACTGTTGCCGATCTTTTCAATAGATAGGTACATTGAGGGAAACTGTTGGGCAGATGAACTTACTAGGCAGGGCACGACCAAGAAGGCTCGTTGTGACAAAGAGCGCTTATGTATACCCGTCTCCACGAGAATACTAATGCCAAACGAACACACCTACGGACAAGGTAACGAAAGATAGCCACAAACCTCAGGGTGTCGGATATCACAGAAAAACTGACCAATCAAAGAAATGTCGTCATGTCTACACTCTAAGAAGCGCTGAAAATTCTAAATTAATAGGAGAACTAATCGGGCATTGACTTATTGGGAAGCATGCCGAAATTCCGGCTATGCCCAATCGTCGATGTTGTAGGAATAGCAATGATGACGAACAGCAAGAAGTTGTGAAACACTTAATCTGTAACTAGCCTGGGGGAGTATGATATCAAGGAATTGATGGCCTTCATCAGGTCTTCAAAATGGTTGAACAGAAGGAAAAAACGGTGTCTTAACATAGTATCACAACGCAACTTCTGACACTGGCCTAAGTGTGCCTTCCGGCGGCCGCTTCAACCTATCCTAACCTATTATATAGTTATTTAAAAATATATATTATACGGATTAAAACCTTTGACAACTGTATTGTGGTATCAATTAGTCAGGTGACCGTAACATATGCCTTAGAATAAAGTTATGAAACCGATAACAATAATGTTCCGGCTTCGGTTTCGTCTTCGGTTTCAATATAAGAAAATTAACACAAGTTGTGAACAAACAAAATTTATTAAGTATATTGAAAAGATTTTCCGTGATCACTTTTCAAGTATGTTTTTGGGATAAACCGGTTTCGACGTTCCGCCATCCTCAGTGGCTACTCTGTTTTATTAAGTTTATTAATTAGCTAAAAAATACAAGTGAATTAAAATGGGTCTAATTCTTTAGAATTTGTTTCCTGCTGACATCACAGAATTTATTCAATAAAATAATAAGTATTGTTTCGCAAACTTAAGAAGGTGATTTGCATATAAATATCATGGATCAAGCTATTAAGCAAGCTGGACTATTGCTATAGAAATTTTTGCAAGTTTACTGATGGAAGGTCAACAATAAAGTACGCTGTACCAACAATTTGGCAAAAAAAAAAAAAAAAACAAAAAAAAAAAAAACAAAAAAAAAAAAATAAAAACAATTAAAAAAAACAATTAAAAATTCTGACGTGTACATGAAAACAGCCGATATACGTGTATTTTTATGTTTTTTCCCCTTTCTGAAAAAGTATATTTGGTTCATAGGACAGAACTAAAGCTTGTTTTTGTAACGCAGTGTAATGAGGTGACAACGCGTCCTTTATAACCTTGCTCGTCAATCTTCGATGAAAATTATTCAGGGTAATATTGTAAATGGAAATAATTGACAACAAAATGCATTAAAAAATAAATCAAAAATATTAAACCGCTTAGAACCGGTTTGGGTTTCAGTTTTTTTCTTTTTCAAATCTAAATAACGTTTACACTTTCGGTTTCGGTTACGAAAAATTAATCGCTTTTTATCAGTTACAATATCGGCTTAAGTCCTTGCTTAGAGTTGCTTGTTATTTTTTGCCAGATTTTTTTGCGTTCTTAACAGCCAATCAGTAATTAATGTCTGCACATACTTGGCCAGGTAATATATGGGCACGTGAGGAAATGGTCTAGCAATTGCCATCGATCATGGTATTAAAGTAGTAACAAAAGTCTTAAATGCTTACACAACAGGATATACGCTTGGAAAAATCCATATTTATTGTTATACTTCATCTTTCCATGTTGTTGTTTGCTTGAACAAGGCACGTGAAAAGTGTGCGTAATCGTGCCACATGAATTGCAATTAATTGTGAGTTATCAACACGACGACGAGGTTGAATGGAAAGTAGGAGAAATGTCGGGGTTTAATTATGTACGTATGTATGTAAGCAGAGCATAGAAGGTAGTTTTCTTCCCATAGTATACTTTATCGAACACAAACATATACATACACATGCACATACGCATACAAAGTCTGGAAGCTAAAACAATAAGAAACATTTAGCTCGCTCTCCATGCAACAGCATGCCATTTGATGTTCATGATAATCTCAGGTTTAACCTTACCCACTGTTAGTTGGTAATGTCATGGGGTGCTTAAGTGCCTCATGCTTAGTAGTTGTTAGTCATCTGTTTGAAATTAGATCTGACCACGCGTAATTTTTTTTTGTAAGCCAGCCACTTACAGCTATTTTGTTTTGTTGGTTTTACTGGTTGTTGAGGCTGTTAGCGTTGCTGTCGTTTGGAATCTGTGTACTACTTTATCTTTCTTGCCACTTGTAATGAAACGACGGAAGCTGATACATTGCTAGGAAGGTGATAAAACTGACAGAAATGATTAAATGCATCTTATTAACAACTATTGCGAAGCGAAACGAAAGGAGAATTGTAGGCATGATAGAATATAAGTAGTACTATTCAGTCTTTTGAAGGAAAAGTTACTTTCTCTACCTCAAAAGTTTTTTTAAAACTGCAAAGGTTATATACTAAATGAAATTGGAAGCCAGAGTTTTTTTTTTTTCCTTTTTCAACTTTAACTTAAAAAGTTATGGAGAGTCCTTTTTGCCTATAAGTATCACTTTGGAGCTCGACGTTTATTATAAATCTCAGTATAGTTCCCATTGAGGTTTTTCCTAAATGGAGTTAGAAAATGTTTAAGAGAGGATACTCTAATCATTATCTTTGCTAATTATTTCAGCTTTCGGCCCAGAAGTACCGATTCTAGTTTATTACTCTGCCTCTCTAAAGCCTGCCATAAATCTTGACAGAAGGGGACCGAACAGAACCGCGTGTACGTAATAGGGGATATGCAGCGGTATTCTGGAAATCACTTAAGCTTAATCTCGACCGCCAAAAATCTCTTAATACGTTTTAGCAACATTTGGCGGTTTTTCCGATTCCAGTGAATGACAATCCATATTTCGGTTGATTTTTTTTTGGCACATTTTAACCTAGGATGCATGCAAGGTCAAAGATTCCACCAGAATAGGGTACTAGTATGGATCTTACAGGTGTTCTCACAATCCATTTTAGTATTAAATTTAGCAATTTGGGCCGTTTTTGAAGACACTGCGAAAGACATGCTGAAGACCCTCGAACTTCCTACACCACAGTGCAAGCCGACTTATATGACGTGCTATGGTCATATGAGACCACAAACCTCAATCTCTCTCTCTCTATGGCGCGATATACAACAGGCATATCATCATAAACCTCCTAAGAGATTTTTGCGCCAAGCTTCTCTTCCAATTTGTGGTGTGCCGATTTGAACTTTTCCCTACAAATTGGTGGGACCTACAGTTTTTTGCCGACTCCGAACGGCATCTACAAAGGAGACGAATTTTTGCTGAGAAGCCTGTCATGGCAGAAATACACTCGGAGAGTTTGCCAAACCACTGCCGAGGGGCGACCCCGTTTTGAAAAACTTCAAATCACTTTTGATGTTACCTGTACCAGGACTCGAACCATGGACCTTCGGTGTGGTAGGCCGGCAACACTACCTTCACACCACGGCGGCCGCCATCTCAATCTATCATTATCATAATTAACCGATCCTTCCAAGCAATAAAGGGATCAACGGAATCTTGCAACAATTTACACCTATTTCGGGAGCTCTCTCATAAAATTCCTTGCGAATTATTTGAACTCCGACTAGTATATCTTCTGAAGACATTCGTGACGTCAATAAGCTACAAAAATGTCTCTTAAATAGTCAGTAACTCTATTTTTCGGTATTCTAAACACCTAAATATTTGCATTTTTTTTGTTTCGAAGTATTATTATCCAACCCATAGTTCTCTGACTAAAACCAGTAAAATTTTTCAAAATTTTAAATTTACTGAGACCGATAAGTAATGCCAAAAAGTATGGAGTTGACTTCTAGTAACCTCTGTCTATTTCTGACTACTTCTGGCAATTTCTGCCTCGTAAGGAATCACAACTAAATTGGAAGCTAACAGTGCCATCCCAGCGCGGCTTGTCTGACAAAATTTTTATTTACAACTTTTTTGTTATCTCATTTTCTATTTTACAAAATTTATGTGTTCTTTTTACCCGCGTCTTATATGTATGTACAATATGTCTCAAAATCAGCGCACAATTTGTAGCAATAATCGCTTGGTCTGTTGCCAGCAGAGATAATAGATTTTGGAACTTCCTGGCTGCAAGCCCGTTTACACTTAAGAATTTTTTCAAACCATGGCTGTTGATAATGAAGATACAAATATTTTTTCACACCAACTTTTTTTGGAAGACGAGAAAGATATTTTTTTAAACTTCAGAACAAGGTTTGCTGTTGCTACTCTCGACATTGTACACATTTATTTATGAAGCAAAGTGGTAGAAGATGAATACAATTGAAATGGAAGTGCTGCTCATAATACGAATTTGAATGTCGAGTTTCAATGTTAGATAACCAGCACAGATCGTGCATAGAATGCGGTTCATAATAAAGGACAATATTGCTCACTTTGTTTTTAAAAACTCTTATAGGAATTAAAACGCGCAAAATTTAGGGAGAAAAAACGACGAAAATATTTAATGATTGATTACCATTACTTTCAAATTTAAATGATTATTTTTCAATTAATTAAAAAAATAATCAAAAAATTCAAATTTTTTACGATTATTAAAAGAATACAAAAATAATCCAAAATAATTTAAAAAAATTGTTTTGATTACTTATGATCATTTTCGATTATTTTTGATTTTTTTTTTAATTTAAAAAGATTGTTTTTTATTATTCTTGTATATTTTAGATTTTTTTCAGTATTGTTGTAGACGCACATAAATATAAACATCAACAATACTTATAAAAAATCACAAAAAAAAAAACCAAAAAAATCATAATTGCCTTTTCTTGAAAAAGAATTGAAATAATTATTACCAATTAAAAAAGCCTCTTAATTAACTGATTACTAATTGCTAATTAAATTTAACAGGTCTGGTTTTTTTTGAAGCAGAATCAAAAAACAAATCTATACACAATTGAAATTGTGAACAATCGCTAATTTTAGGTTTAAAAAAAATACGAGGGTAATCAAGAATTTTCGAAATTAACTAAAAAAAAAAATTCGATTTTGAGCAGAAAAAATTATGGCTGTTTGTTAGTCTCGCTAAAACTCGAGAACGGCTGGACCGATTTGGTTAATTTTGGTCTTGAATTATTTATGCAAGTCCAGAGAAGGTTTGAAAGGTGAATAAATATGAAAATTGTATAGGGATAGCCCATATTTCTAGATCCAGGCAGGACAAAGTCTATCGGGCCTCTAGTGTAATATAAAAGTGTATATTGTTCATTATTTCACGATGAAGTTACAAGCCATAGCTTTAAGAACAAAGTAGCAAGATGATAGACCAACAACGAAAATATATGTAGATAAATCTTTAGATAACTAAAAGAGGAACGTACAAAAAGCAGCACATATTTTCATTCGCATGTAAGAAGAATTTTTTTTAAAGTTTTTATGTCACAAAACTAAATAAATTTCAACTCACAAGTTCACAGATAAGTGGGCACTTTATTTCCGTCTCGAAATTGTTTCCGCTTTTGAATTGAAAAAATTCTCTTAAAACAAAGTTGCAAGTGTTGCATGAACTACAAGAAAAAAGTAATAAAAGTACACTAACAAACTAGAAGGGGGAAGAAAAGGCTTCTTGTTTACTGCGTTGAATATAAGGTACGAAGTAAGTGTGTTAGGGTTGTCAAAACTGGAATTTTGTGATTTTTTACGTCCCAAAAAACCGGGGTTGCTTTCCGGCAAATATAGGGTTTTCGGGCTTTGAAATATATTATTGAGGACTTAATTTTTTATTAATGTGTCATAAGTGCGAATATTTTAATTTTCAAATTAAAACCGGGTTCTTACAAATTTGGCAAGGCATAATCGAAACTCGTTCCAATATACATAGCACACTGTCGGAAAATCACATAAACTTTGTTAGTGTTTATTAAATTATAACTGACTAATTTTATTTATGATTGGATTATTTTGACCTATTACCAGAAAACGAATGTGTTAAAAACGAAAAAGTTGGAAAATCGAGTATGTGATTATTAGTTATGACATAACTTTAATTTTAACACTTTATGACCTTCTCAGCAAAAATTTTCTTACAATCATAAAGAACTGTAGCTTTAGACAACGGTTGTATGTTCTCTTTTTGTTCGAATATACAGAAGCATCCTAGTTTTCTTCTAAATGTAATCGTGCTTACCTCAATTGCACACTTCCTTGTGGATATTCGGTTGTTGTAGTGAATACAATTGTACAAAAGAGTTGGCTAATTTAATAATTCTAATATTATTTAACTTTGAAATCTTTTTTTTACATCTAAAGGGTGTTTTTTTAGGGGTATAGAACTTTGAATTGAAATAAAACACAAGAAAATCGTTTTAAGGTCCATCCATTTGGCTTTATTGGAAGGATAATTTTATGCCATTAATGCTTAAATATGATTTCGGGCATGTGGCCGCCGCGGCTGGCTCGAATAAAGCCAATTCTACAGGTCCAATTTTCAACCACTTTTTCGAGCATATGGGGCCGTATGTCGACAATAACGCCACGAATGTTGGCTTCCAATTCCCCTAACGTTTCTGGTTTGTTGGTGTAGACGAGCGACTTCACATATCCCCAAAGAAAATAATCCAATGGTGTCAAATCACACGACCTTGGTGGCCAATTGACAGGTCCATTCCGCGAAATTATGCGCTCATCGAATGTTTCCTTCAATAAATCGATTGTGACGTGCGCTGTGTGGCATGTAGCGCCGTCTTGTTGGAACCACAACTCATCCACATTCATGCCATCCAATTCGGGAACAAAATAGTCGGTTATCATGGCTCTATACCGGTCTCCATTAACGGTAGCTGCCTCTCCAGCATTATTGCGGAAGAAGTATGGCCCAATGACTCCACCAGCCCATAGAGCACACCAAACAGTCAGTTTTTGTGGATGTAATGGCGTTTCAAGGGTCTCATGTGGATTCTCTTCACTCCAAATGCGGCAATTTTGCTTGTTGACGTAGCCATTCAACCAAAAATGAGCCTCATCACTGAACAAAATTTTGCGATGAAAATCAGCATCGAAATCAATCTCATTTTCGGCCCATACACCAAAATCACGACGCATTGCATGGTCTCGCGGCTTTAATTCTTGCACAAGCTGGATCTTGTAAGGTCGCAAGCCAAGATCTTTGCGCAAAATCTTCGGGGATTTTCAGTTACCTCGATTTTTTTTTAATTGCGTTACATTGTCACGGGGATCGTTACTATGTGAAATTACCTAAGTAAAAATCCTTGAAACTTAGATAATATTTCAACACAAGTCTATATTTTTGTAAACTAAAGAATATCTAAATTTCTTGACTATTCCCGAAATCTCGAAATTGTAATATATAAAAAATAATTGGCATCTCCAGTGTTTCTATAGGTGTGACTCTGTAGGAAGAAAGCTATAAAACATATACTTTCATGGCAAGTTTTTATGAGCTATGCTTTTATACGACGAATTACTCGCTCAAGATAGATGCCTTGTAAGGATACTCTTTAGTACTGAGTGAGCGAATTAAACCTCTATCCTCACTATATTCGAAAGAGAGGCCATGTATAGCATATTGCACATTTTCCCACGCTACTCTATAGTCCGCTATACTTAACCGTTACTGAACTAGTTAGTTACACATTTTCCATAGTTCGCAGACTGTCAGAATCTACAGTTTACTCCAGCGGTTTCTCGTTTTATTTCGCACTATAAATGATCGAATTAGTTTAAATTCTGCACAGTTGTCCTAATTCTGTACAAGTCACTTTATATAATATTTATTGGTTTCCCTGCAGGGTATTTACCTAATGCGCACACTTAAACAGATGTGTTTTAGTGCAATTTGCATGTAAAGTATTACATAAATCCACACATTATTTAGCTAACTTATTTTCAAGGCATGTGGTAAGTGGAAGGATCATTTAGTAGAGTTAAGAGCAAAAAGCTTAGATGAAAAGGATGTGCGAATGTATGCGAGAATTGCAATTTTTATAACTTCAATAATATAACGGTTAGTTAAAGGAATATAGTTTGTTGCATTAAAGATCGCTTTTCTACTTCGTCGGTACGTCGGGTTATATTGGTAAAGAGGTCTTAGTACGGAACCTTTGAAAATGCGTTAGCTCAAAAGTGGCGCCTGTAATGCTGACTAAGGAGATATAGTTTTTCAGCCCAAGCCTTGCACATGTAAACCTTAAGCATGGGCACCAAACCGATGAGGTAATTAACAAGTTTGGAGCACGCTCTAATGGTTTGAATAAGCAGCGATCTAAATATGGAATGTCAATCAAGTGGTGCTGCTATAATCGGATGCTGGGCTTGGTTAAGAAAGCAAAAAATCAAACGCAATAATAAAGGTGAAAGGTTTCAGGTCGCAGGTTATAGTGGTTTCGTAAGGCAGGCAAACTTTACAGCCTTTTGTAGTCGCAGAAAAATGTGAGTAATGTGTTGAGTTAGCAGAATATGAACTACTTGCTGTCATCCAACAAAGACTCGTCGCACTTAGTAAATATACATTCTAAGTATTTTGCAAGAGTCAGGCGAAAAAAGCTGCTTGTCGTCTTGCGTCTCAAGTTCCAATCCAGGTGTTTGTATATCTTTATAGTCGCATAATCTTGCCTCTTGTGTATTCGACTTCAGTTTAAGTGTATTCAAATAGTTTTGTAATAATTTTGCTCCTCAAATTGTTCGTGTTTTTTTTTTGATTTTTCTCTTTCACTTTCCACTTAGTTTAGTTGCTGTGTATTCTATTCACTCGTCGCTGTTGCTTTGATGAAAATATCCATAAGTGGGGTTGACAACCAAGAAGCTGTTTCGCATTCAAAAGAAAATGAAGTTTGATATTTTCTCGTCTTCATTTCTACTAATATTAAATTAAAACTCAGTGCAGCATACATTAAAAGTAAAACGAAATCATAGAATAGAATAAAATAGGATGTAAGGTTAACTTAATTTTGCTTTAAGGTACTGCCCACAATTTTTAAAAGTGAGAGCAATAAAAACGTAACGTATTTCTTAAACAATCGACTTTAACAAAATATAAAACTCATAACTAAAGCAACGCAATGCAATAACACATTTCTTTATATAGAAATATTGGAAATAGTTGTTTTAACTACATTCAGCTGTGTTCAATATAATAGCAGTGAAATTAAAATGGATATCGTTCGACGAAATAAGAAGAAGCTGTGATTTTATTAATTTTCATATAAGATATAGCGAAATCCTTAGCCAAAATCACATATACAGAAATTTCAAAGCTTACAGAAAGTTCAGAAAAATTAACTACACTTAAAAAAATTCAGGGAAATTTTTGAGTGAGTTCCTTCCTGCACAATTGATAGGGCTACAAAACTGCGCACTCAAAAATGTTCTAAAAATGCTACCAAAAAATTTTGCAGATCTTTAAGGCCGTCGACGGCGGCCGCCGTGGTGTGAAGGTAGTGTTGCCGGCCTACCACACCGAAGGTCCATGGTTCGAGCCCTGGTACAGGTAACATCAAAAGTCATTTGAAAAAAGTTTTTCAAAACGGGGTCGCCCCTCGGCAGTGGTTTGGCAAACTCTCCGAGTGTATTTCTGCCATGACAGGCTTCTCAGCAAAAATTCGTCTCCTTTGTAGATGCCGTTCGGAGTCGGCAAAAAACTGTAGGTCCCACCAATTTGTAGGGAAAAATTCAAATCGGCACACCACAAATTGGAAGAGAAGCTTGGCGCAAAAATCTCTTAGGAGGTTTATGATGATATACCTGTTGTATATCGCGCCATAGAGAAAGAGAATTAAGGCCGTTTTTCAAAGTGTAGTTAATTTTCCTGAACTTCCTGTAATCTTTGAAGTTTCTTTTTATGTGGTTTCTGTTATGAAATTCGCTATAATTTAAATGAAAATTATTAACAAGTAAGGAAGTCTAAGTTCGGGTGGAACCGAACATTATATACCTAGTAGTGATCTATTATGGCATACCAATTTACGCAGGTCTATTTAAAAACTTTTCAGTTCGTATTATAAAGTCAGCTGATTGTTTTCAATAAATAAATGGTAAATTAATTTATTTGTAAATAAATAGCTTACCTAACAACCACTACTAACCACATATTTTTTAAATACCAATACATGCACATTTTATGTTTAAAAAATTTGCGTTCGAATAGACAGACGGACGGGGAGATGGATAAGGCTAAATCGACTCAGCTCATCGTCCGGTTTATTTCAGTATACCTATCTCTTCTTCTTCTCATACGTACAAACATTTCATGTTCATGAAAGGTATTAAAATCAAAAAAGGTATATAACTTCCCTATTGCAGTGGGGTATGAACTACTTGCCCGGATATTTTACTTGTATGCTATCCGATTGACCTAATTTTTGGTAGCGATATATTACATAATTTTGAAAAGCAGCTAACCAATTTTGATCGAAATATCTAGTTGAAACTACAAGCAATCGCCTTTGAAAAAATCACAATTTTTATGCTGAATAATCCACTATAAAAGGTGCGGGCCACGCCCATTTTAAAATATTTGTATTTTTCGACTATCTTCGTTCGCGTCCACTTTGGCGGTGAAATAAAAATGATATAAAGCTATTTTACGCCAAGTTATTGCCTATTAAATATATATATGATCCTTTACAAAATCTCTCTTATAAAAGTGAGCGTATACCTTAACCGGAACATTCCTTGTATTATTATAAATATGTGTGCTAAATTTCGTTTCGATATCTTGAACGGGTTTTGATTTATGACTAATATTATTTCTACACTTGACTTAATCAAAAGTGGGAGGTGCCACTCCCATTTTAAAAAATTTCTCGAAAAATTTATTTTCTGCCTTAAAGTTAATATACACACCAAATTTAATCCTTATAAGTGTATTATGTACCTAATAATCACTTTTTTTGTATTTTCGAAAATATTCTATTTGTAAAAAGTGGGCTTTGCTATCATCCGATTTCGCCCATTTTAAATAGCGCCCGGAGATAAGTGCCAATAAACCTGCATACCAAATTTTATTAAGATATCTCACAATTTACTCAAGTTATCGTGTTACCAGACGGACGGACGGATGGACGGATGGCTCATTCAATTTCTTTTTTCCTCCTGAACATTTTGCTATATATAGGTGAATATCTATCTCGATCATCGATTATCATCATAATACCTATAACTACTTTTTTCTTCTTCTACTTCTTCGCCTTCCTCTTCCCGTTCATATCTGGTTTCCCATTCCCTTTGTGCCTTAGTTTCAAATTTCCTTTAACCGTTCTCCATTCGTTTTTCTTCTTTTCTGGTTCCAGTTTAGCTTCTTATTTGTTTCCATTTACTTGTTTTCCGAATGTGTCGTACTCATTTGGATTATTTCTCTTGATGTCAAGAGCCACTCATTACACAATGACTGCAAAATTAAGAGCGACCTAAACAGGGAACCCGTATTGTTATTGACTGGAACTGTGAGCTTTACAATAACCTTTACAGTGACTGTAACGCTTACGTAACATGGTCAAAACAGCTACAAACATCATAGCCGTAATAGTAACTCAAAAACAGCGATTCTAAATACGTCATTGACTGTAACCGCGACAACAGCAGGAACCGCGACCGTAACTGTTACCTTGACACAACTCGTGCCCGTTACCAGAAAGTAACCAAACCATTAACGGCAACCATGAAATCTTGCCAGCGACCTCAACCTATGGGAAACGCTTCCAGCGGTGCGTGCCAAAAGGGATACTTCTGAAGCGGAAAATATTCATTTATCCATGTAACATGGCCTAGTGGACTATGCAGATTGGTTTTCAAACTTTTGATACGTACTCAGCGAAAGAACTGAATTTCCAGAAATGCCTCAAGTGATCACTTAGTCGAGTTTTTATGAGATTTTACAACGCCTTCCATTGTTTACAAAAAATCCGATAGGGGGCTCGATTTGGCTGATATTTGGATAACATAAATATTAAATTGAAAAAATTATAATTTAAGATGTTTATAACCAGGGCTGCGCAATCTCCATACACTTGAAGCACTTTTGTTTTTGTTTTTCCCTCAAATATAGGCACAGATACACATTTACACTTTGAATACAAAAAAAATTTTCAAAACAATCCCATATGCCCTCACTTATATATACAATTCATATGAAATTGCCTGAGTTTCTTATGAAAGTACAAAACAAAAACAATTCGGTATGAAGCTAGAAATTTACACTAACAAATTGACAATGAAACATTTTTGAAAATATTGAGGCACTGCAAAAAAATTTATATCCATAATTGAATTTACTCGCATTTAATTGAACAAAAAAAAAAAAACATATGATAGAGGAATTTTAAAGAATTTTATGCATAAAACCATTTTCCAAGTCTTATACGAAACACAAAAAGGTCTAAATGAACATAAACTAGGTTCAAAAGGCAACTGAAATGAAACTAATGTTGGTTCAAAATGGTCCGAAACATAAATGACGGCCGCTAGTGCTGCTGGGTATAAAAATTGACTACTGGTCCCAGAAAGTCGAAAGACATTAGCAAGTAGTATCCTTCGATATACCAAAAAATACCAGCTTATTTCAATAGGCAGCGTTTAGATGGAGGCAGAATGAACTTAATTTTAGTTGGCATAGGATGTCCTGATTGTTACTCCTAATTTTTATATGTGTATGAAATATTTTATCAAAATCTCTAATAGTTCTGAATTAAACTTGCGAATGGTCCCTTTACCAGCTTTAACTGAAACCTTCAGCGGTATAAATTTCTTTGAAATTTCGTGTGTTACGATACTATTTTGAAAAGAATGCCAGCCCATACACTTTTGTTATAGTTGATGAAATTTCGCTGCAAGAATCTCCGTAATTAAATAACAAGTAAATTCTTAATAAGTGGGATCCATTAATTTATGTAACCTATCACGACCTGCACTGATCCTGCTTGGAACCGTACTCGTAATTAACAAAAATTTTCTTTTGTTTTGCGATATCTCCAAAACATTTTTGAAATTTTTTTTGTACCTACTCAATTTCAAAAAGGAAACCTCAGTGTACACATATTTTTGTGCATGCATTGTGATTTATCCTTCCATATAAATTAATTTGAGCACCACTGTTTATAACGAACTAAAAACTATAAAATATTGTCTTCTCTGTATACATAGATTCAGCATTTTTTGGAGGGAAGTGTATGTACTTGTAAAAAACAGCTCTGAGAAGAAAGTAAGAGATTATTTGAATATTTTCAATTCAAAAGCTGAAAATGTACAAATCGATATAGGCGCCAATTTGCCTTTTGAGGCATATTTATGATATTTAAAGAAGAATATTTCCCAGCCGTTCTTAAAAGTGAAAGTCAAAATGAGAGTAGATAGATACATACAGACATATTTATGTAATAGAGCGTAAGTGTTGGCATAATTTTTCCGGAAATAATTTTTTATACCTTTCATGAACATGAAATGGTATTATAATTTTGGTCCGATGTTTGTAAGTATGAGAAGAAGAAGAGATAGACCCACCAATAACGATACCGAAATGAGCAGGGCGATGAGCTGAGTCGATCTAGCCATGTCCGTCTGTCTGTTTGTACGGAAAAAAGCCTCTTAGTTTTTGAGATATCTTGATGAGATTAATCATTTGTCGGAATCAGCAAGATGGGAGCAATACAACGCATAGCTCCCATACAATCGATAGTTTCGATAAAAGGGGTTTGGGCTATACATTTTGCAATTAAAAAGCTAAGAACGTAAGACTTTGCAGGTTTGGTACTTATTATGTATGTAATGTGTGTAGTGAAAATCAGCCAGATCGGACATACATAACATACAAATGATTGTTCCGATAAATGGGGTTTGGTCTATGTATCTTTAAATTATCAGTTTTGCAGAGTTTTTACTAATGGTGAATAAGGATCGGACACTTAAAACCGTGATGCGTATTCATGAAAGGTATAAAGTCTTCGGCACAGCCCTCTTCTTACTTGTTTTTTTTTTTTTTTTGTTTCAAAACAAATCGTATCATAGTGAGGTCACTTTTGCTTTATGTAAACACGTATACAGACATTCACCACGCAAACACACCAAAATAGAGACTGAAAAACAAACCATAACAAAAATAAAAAAAAAGTGTTTTTCACATACGTTACACGTATGAACGAGACATGCGTGGGCGTTGGTTATGTGTGTGTTTTATATAAATAACGTGCTCTGCTTCTCCAGCACAACTTACACGCTTACCCATGGCAAAGTTTCTGTCAATACGTTAAAGCATGTACGGCAACTTTTACAGTTAAATAATCCATACATACATATGTGTACGCATAACCAGCAACAAATAGTAATGTCTATATCTAGACACTTTTATACGCATATTTTACTGAATTAAATTTAGTTTTTCTCCGTTTATGTACGGATTTACTGACTGCTACTTTAACGGAGGAGCTTGCCTTTTTACGCTGCCAGTTTTTATTTAATTTTTTTAATCAAAAAAAAAAATACCAAAAAAAATGTATAGAAAAATTATGTTCTATTTGGCATAACTTCTTGCATCATTTAATTGATTGCGTGGCACATATGGCGCTTAAAAGCTCTATAAAAAATTATTCTTTGGAAACACCATAAAAAGGGTGTCCTGTTTATAGCTGGACATAAATTTTGCACTGTAGCTGCCTTAATCATTTGTTTGTCATTATTAATTTATTACATTTAATTTATTACTTTGTGTTTTTTGTACATAAATATGTGGGAAAAAGGATATTTTGTTACACACATTGTTCACCTTTTTTAGTGAATATTTACAACTTTGGTTCCGCTCTGTTTGGTTGAATGGTTTTCTTGTTTATTTGTTTTCGTTCTAAAAACGATGAAAAGATATACATATATTGATCTTCTTTGAGAAGCAATAAAAAAATACGAGTAAGCGCTACAAGTTAAAGCAAGTTTTTTTCTCAACAATTTTCAACTTTACTTTCTGTTGTAAAAATTGTGAGCAACTTCTTAGTCGCTTCAAATAGGGGGTTCAAGTAAATATTTTTATAAGTTTTTTTTTAGTAGCGTAAGGTCTCAAAACAAAGCCATTAAGTATTAATGTAAACATTAAACTGGCTGAATCTTTTTATTTTAACAATTGCTATTATTTTTCAAAACTGTCAAGAAAAAAAAATACTTCAAAAGTTTTAGGCTTAATTCTGCTTTTCATTACTACTTCAGACTTTGAAGAAGTACTTTCATTTGATCTTCAAAATTGCCAAAGCATTGCAGTTAAATATTAGACACAAAATGCATCTAGTATTTAGGAAATCAAATTGCCCACAAAAACAGTAAAAAGAAAATGTTCGTCAGCCCGGGGGTTCCAGGGTTATCAAGTTTGAAACATAAGTATTGGTTTTGACTTCGTCTCCTTATCACGGACTGGCAGACCCGGCAGATTTTGTCCTGCCTAAAATTCGACTTGGCTGCATTTAACAAATTGTAATCTCTCCCCTCCCCACTTAGTGTTACCTCGTCATTTATTCATATATCCTAATTTTTCTTTCTACTTTTGCTTTTTCTCCATCCCAATATCCCGTTAGTTTATTTTACCCTCCTCATTTTTCCCTAATGCCTCCTCTACTTTTCAAATTTTCAATTCCTACTCCCCTTTTTCTCGCTTTTACTCTGCGGGTACTGATATGTACATAGTTTCGAAGATGTAGCGGTTTAACTTTTTTTAGTCTTGGTACCACGTACCTTTTTTTGATATATATACCACATATCTAATAATATATAAAATATAATTAGCTTGAACCAAATAAACTCCTAGCTATGGCGAATTGCAGCATAATATAACTTGGGGGCTTTTCCAAAAACAATGTATGGTCTGTGTCGTGCCCAGCAAACTCCTGAACCTGTCGTGAAAGTTTCCGAAACATGTACAAAAAATTGTAGACGTTAATACGGCACAAATAAAACACAAAATATGGGAGCGTGGCACAGTCCACTTTTCCAAAAATTTTTATAGCCGATGCTGTAACCAGTGAACCCAAGAATATACTGTGAAGGTTTCATAAAGGTGCGGTCAGAAAAATTACTTGCCCAGAACAAGTATGTCTCATTTGTATAGAGCATTGTTACATTTTTTTTAATATTCCCTTAAGGTATCAGGGTAGGACTATAGAATTTTTCTCTATAACATATAAAGGGAAACGCCATCTTCTTTCTGAGCTATATATTAGGATTAGAGAGACTCATAGACGTGCTTTTTGTTCGTCGATAAAAGGAATTATCTTCGAAATTTCGTACTCTGTATTTTCCTTGTTAAAGCGGATGATATCAATATAATCAGATTGTAATAGCATAATGTTCCATAAATCACTCCATATTCATTCGCTTTGTCTGAAGATTGCTCTCGTATGCGGTCTGAAGGTTCTTGTTGACAACACAGGACCCTACATATGTTGTACCGAACCCTAATTTCATCTGGCAATGGAATACATTTTTACTGAGAACTTTTTCATGGTTGATATATGCAAGGAGGTTGGTCGACTGCTATTTCTTTATATTTAATGTTATTTTTTCCGGGCTTTATCACATACCCGTGATTGAAAGTTTCATAAAAGATACAAGGCAGCATAAAGAAAACTCTTGCTGTCACGATCATATCCAGTGTCACGACTGTGTTCATGGTTCCGGCAATTTTCAAGGTCACCGCCACAATAATGGTTCCTGTAATTGTTTCTGTCACGGTCGCTGTTGTTGGTGATTATCATGATAACATTTCTGGTCACATTCTAACTCCCTTTCACGTTTATTATCACTAAAATCGCCACCATCACTGCTGCGGTAATAATTACCTTCGTTGTGGCGATAATTGTCACGGTTACTGCCGTTGATAAGATCTTGTTCACTTTACTGGTGATGATCATTGTGATCTTAGTTAGTTTTCTTTAATTTTCCGCTTTTTTCTTATTGTTCCGATTATGGTTTTATCTGCATTATTTTTATTTCACTAGAAAAATATCGCATGTAAAAAAATCGACAGCGTATACCGTTTCCGTGATATATAAAAGAAGTTTTAAGTAGCTATAGCAGCCTATACAATTTATATTTTCTAAATAATTACCGGGCTTTTGATGTTTACTATTGAGATTATAATTCTTTAAACAGCACAAATGTATGAAATTCATTGATCTTCCCCTCAACTTGTTCCATGTTATATATGCTTCAATAAGACCTCAGACCACTTGACACCATGCACCCTTTCTGCAAACAACTCCTCAATCACAAAACTTGTACAGAATGATATCTCTAAGGTTAAAAGAAAAGTCAAATAAATTTGTAACTAAAAGTTTTCTGTCCAGCAGCATAACAGTTCGATCAAAATATTCGCATGTGCATCTAAAGCGTTGTTTAAAAAAAAGTTAAAAATCCACATATATACGAGTATATGTACTTTGTTGTTTTGCTTAAATTTATGAAGGTAAAAATAAAAGTGTGAACCCAAGCCGAAATAAAGTGTACATGCCAAACGGAGAGTGAACAACTACATACTTATAAACACATATATGGATTTCAATACATAAATGCAAGTCCGTTTGATATATTTTTGCACAAAATCTGCTACATTGAAATAGACACTTTTGTGTATAAAAGAGCAAAACTCATGTATGAACAATTACTGAAAGAACTGGAAAGGTTACTCATCATCACGTAAAAAGTAGGAATTAATATTTGATATTTCAAATCACAGATTTTAAAAATGTATGCATATGTACCCTGATGTGATAAAAAAGGAGGAAATTATTTATTTATGTGCGGAAAATTCATATCTTGTACCAGCAGCTGATGCCTCTACGGTACGTGGTATGACGCGGCGTATGAGCAACATTTTAGTTTCTGTTACGTGTAATAAGCAGATTTTTAGTTTTGATAAGCTCCTCAAATTTATTGACATTGCACCATAATAAAATGCTATTTTTTTAGACACTGTTATTAAACTCTGTAGTGTGGATAACTTTAAAGTGCAGGCTAAATAAAAACTTAAGAAATGTTATTAAATGTTAGGATTATGAGAGTCTAACCATATCGGGAATCTTTGAAGTTTTTTTTTTTTTTTTTTTGTTTTATAGTCTGTTCATATAACATATTTTTGTAAGTTTAACGAGCTCAAGACCAGTTGATAATAATTCTTAGTTAATTATTATTATTTTTGATTAGAGGAAAAATTGAAAGCAAGAAACATATACAGGCTATAGTTATAGTACTATTTCGAAAACAGCCACGATTTCTCGTCAGACTAATTCGTATAGTTATGCTATTTCAGAGGATCTTGTGGAGAATCGAACCCACACACTCTGATTGCAAGCGGAGCTGCCTAACCCATAGGCTATGCTGCGTGTAGTTTTGCAAGCTGTTTAATTCTAGTTTTCCTCTAATTGTTGTTTGTTATCTCGCCAACGGTATACACAATATTTTAAACATTCTGTCTATATGTAAATCATATATGTTGGACTTTGTTTTTGTACATTCTTCTTTCTACTTTTTAGAAGATAGTTATTGTACATAACCGAACGTTTAGCAACTAATACATTTTTACATGTCATAAAAGTAATTTATGTAACAAGTAAGTAATTTGTTTATACTTGTTCAAGCAATTCGAAATAACGAGCAAGACCCCGCGAGAACAGTTCAAATCGCTCACAGTTTGAGCTTATTTAGCAAACAGTACTGGATCATTGTGGGTGACAAATGGTTGCAACTTCGTTGAAAGCTATTTGGAAAAAGTATGGTTTTCACATCAGTTCTTGATTTATGTTATTAAGACATTAATATCATAATATTTTCTGTATTTGATTGCTATCTTTTCGCTACTACTGTTTCAAAATTATCGGACTATTCAAGGATATTTCTTATTTTCGGACCAAGTACAAGAAACTTTTTTTTTTTAATTGCATGGATCAATACGAGATTTTTGCTGGATAGTTTCGGTATAATCTTTTGAAGCATTTGGGTATGATTTTACTGTATTTTTGGAGTATGAAATTATTATTTCTTCTCTTTCTTTTCGTGGATTGCCTCGAGACAAAGGCATTTAGGCCACAGGTTCGGGACAATTTTGGTAGATTTTATTATTGTATGCTGGAGCATTTGGTTATTATTTAACGGTTTCTTTCAGCAATAGCTCATCTTCATTACGTGTACTCTTTATTGATTGCTTCAGAATGACATCTAGGGTTTGCTCAGTTTGAACTACATTAAATAAACAATTCAAAGTGATTCGGGTAACAATGGGATCACTTCAGGATTAGAAACTGTTCACGAGTATTGCGGCTTTTATTTCAGGTGCAGTTGCTAAGAACTTTGTTATCTTGATATTTTCGAAATTTTCTTGTTAATTTCAGGGACTAAATCTTAATGACATCTGAATTATTTTCAGTGTATCTTTTTCGGTATTGTGTATGGCAAAACTTTAATACTATTTGCAAGTAACTTTATTTTGCAAAATAGTTTTAGGCTTAACTGAATACATTTAGGTTTTATAATAAAATTTTTATTTTTTTTCAGGAACATCACGCTGTTATTTCTGGGTTACTTCCCGGCTCATATCGAATTGATTTAGGGTGTAGTTTAGTTCAAGTTCATTGAAATAAATAGTTCTACAACATAGTTAGGCTGTTGCTTTTCGTATTCGAAACTATTTGTAAGAAGTTTATCGTTTATTTTTGATAGCATTTTTATATTATATCGGGAGTACTATCAGACCATCTTCGTCATTTTATGGGAAATTTAAGGCAAACATTTCTTAATCATTTCAGCTTTACTCGGGCAATTTTTCATTTTTACATATGTATAATTTTTCAAATTGAAGTAACATATTTCTTATCATGAAATTCCGACATTGTAAAGACCAAAAGCCTCAGACTTCTGGCAACTTAAAAAGCACGGTATCTCTACCTACAAACGCTCGACGGCTAAGCGAAAGATCGCGGTATTTGATAATCAGCTCAATTTTAAATAATTTTTCACTGTGAGCTTTTTACACTCTCACATTGATTTGTTCATTAAAAGCGTCGTACCTCAGAATTTCTTTAAACAATACACTATTGAAGAATTTGATGCTATCTCAAACAAAATCTTCCACTCAACCATCTTATGTGAATCTTTGTTCTAGTCACATCGTGTTACGCCTATTACTTGGAAGTCCAGGTTAAAATACCTCAACCCTGTATTTTAGTCTGTAGACTAAAAATCTCCCAAATATAATTATGCTTTTCGATAAACAAACTATCCATATACAAGGTGGCGCAAAAGTAGTCCTCCTATCAGAAAATGCTATAAATTTTGTGATTGGCCCCTAAAGTCAGTTCTGTTTTGACATTTGTGTAGTAAACACATGCGAAATAGACGTTAATAAACAATGTTACGCTACACTGCTCCAGAACGCGACATATTTCTGACTATTTATTTGACCAATAATCGGTCGGGGCCAAACGGTTACTGTGAATGGTGAGCGCTACAGAGCAATGATCAACGAGTTCTTTTTGCCGCAACTTGATGAATTGGGATTGGAAAACATGTGGTTCCAACAAGACGGTGCAACAGCAACACTGCACGTGCCTCAACCGATATGCTGAACATCGGAAGCTTACTTTTGCGCCACCTTGTATAAACATGCCACAAGAAAAGTTTTTCAACTCCTATTTTGGGCGAAACATTTGACTGATTTGAGTGAAATATATTGCGATAGTTAGTGGATACTTCCCTTAAGCACTGCTACCTTACAAAAATAGGACCGACTTAAGGTGAAATTTTTGTGATGGAAAAGAGCATGTAGGACTGAATATGCAAGCTTACATTTTCATTCCGTAGAAATTATTTTATTGTTCGAATTTTCGACCACATTTCATACCATAGTATAACTAAATAATTCTCTTTGTTTCTTTCTCAATTTCTTTCAGATAAGCGGTCATTTTCACCACTCAAAATGTAGTCCGAACCAGGGCCTCTTCATACTAGCACACAACAGCCGCTATGGTATTTACAAATTTACTTTACTAAAGTGCCAAATTGAAAGACTTCCACACTCAGCTACGTTTTAAGATGTAAAACAACCTCAACGAGGCCAAATTCCTACGCAAAGCGCTAGGCGCAACGCAGTGGAAGAAACCACTCTCACAATGTCCGCCAGATAATTTAGAATTTTCTTAATACAATTACGAGACATAAAATCCAATTCAGCGCACACAAACAACAGCAAAAAAAAGCAGAAAAACATAACTACAAAGCTACACACGTTCATACACTGAATCGCCAGACGTCGGTGTTGTTGTTGTCATCGTCTAAATGAAGTTAACAAACTGTCAAAGTGTTGGTAAATTATTTCTGCTGCTGACGGCCTTCTTCCTCTACCTCGATTCCCTGCAGTTTATGGGTGTACATTATTATACTTTGGCGATGGGCGCAGCTACCTTTGAAAAAGTCGTTGTGACACATCCAACATGGAATGCGACAAACACTGAAAACTTGACAGTAATAAATGAGAGACAAAGCAACATAACAATAAATGTTGGAAATATTAAAAGTGGGCGGCATAATTGCAGCGCAAATTTCAACAAGAACAATAAAAGTTATAGAGGCTGTGATGATGCTAAAGATGTTGCTGCTGATGAGCAAATGCTGGTAAATCAAATACCACAAAAAGTAATTGCAAAAGTAAACAGAAGTTCGAAAAATGTTGAAGGAAATGCAACAAAAACAAAAAGTGAAAATTACAACAAAACTACAACACATGCAAAGCAGTCGTTGTATCGAAAAACCAAAGAAGATGGCGTAGCAACAGCGGCGCTGAAGCATATTGCTGCTGAAGGAGACGAAAAGGCAGCGAAACAAATAAAACAAAAAGGTATTGGAGCAAGTAGAACAACAACAACAGCAGCTGTTGAGGGAATCGCAACTAAAGCACCGGGAGAAAGAACAAAATTTTCGGAAAAACTTGAGCGCAGTGTTGCCACAGAAAGTGTTGCAATAGCAGAGCGTGAAAGCCAAAAAGAAACAGAGCACAAAGCAATAACAAAACAGTTGCTACAGCCAAGACAAAAAGAACAACAACAAAGTCAGCGTAAACAAGTGCAACCACAAATACAACAAGAGCCACAGCAACCAAAGCACGAAGAACAAGCTCATCAAAGGCTGCAGCCATTTGACACAACAGCGCTGCCAACAACAACAGAAAAAACAAAAACACAAACATCAACAATAGCAACACAACCAACACTCGAAAGCCACTCAAAGCCAACGCCTGCCAAAAATTCGTCTGGCATTCACTTAACCACCGATACGGAAAAGTTGCAAAAGTTTACCACCACAGCGTCAAAGCAAGAGCAACAGCAGAGAGGACAACCACAGCCGCAGCAGCAGCAGCAACAACCACAACAAAGTCAACAACAGCGACAAAAACTACAACACAAAATAGAAAAGGCAAATGCAGAGCACAGCGAACCAAATCAAAAACAGCGAAAAAGTGTACAACTCAACGCACGTGAACAGAGGCATAGTGAAGAGGTATTGAGCACAAAACAAAAACAACCACAACAAATTGTGCAAGAACAAAGTCACAACGTGGTGCAACAGCAATTCAATCAAACTAAACTCGCTACTATACTAAAAACAAAAACGAAAAAATCGCAGCAAAAGCATGTTTTACAAAACAACGCACAGCAGACACAGCGCCAACAACAACAAAAGCAAATGAATTCAGTCAGTTACCGCTATCATGTAGGCGTTTTAATCCCATCCCGTATATTGGACGTGTTGCATGTGCAGCAAGGTTTTTACAATTTTCTGGATTTCTTTCACGTCAATCTGCAAAATGTCAGCGTCGATTTTATACGTGACGATGGTAACTATTAACGCATGTCGCGCACTACAATTGCTCAATTAGATATCTGTACAGTTGCGTTAAATATATTAGTAGTAAAATAAAATTGGATATCTTTCGACGAAATCAGAAGAAGCTGTATATTAAATTTACTACAACATTCTTCTTTAATATATAGCGAATTCCATAACAGAAAAAACATAAAAAGATATTTCAAAGTTTACTCACAGTTCAGGAAAGTTAATTATAGTTTTAAAAATTTACATGAAAATATATATATATAATAGAATTTTTAGAAAATATTCGAGTATGCAGTTTTTTAACTCCTTCAATTCTAATAATGTGCAAGTTAAAAGTACCTCCAAATGTCCCCTGAATTTTTGGAATTTTTTCGTCAAGGATGTTGGGTATTTTTTGCACAATGTTATACCAAAGTTGATTGGTCTACAAAACTGCGTACCCAAAAATTTTCTAGAAATTCTACTAAAAAATTTCAAGATTTTGAAAGCCATTTTTTAAAGTTTAATTCCTGAAATTTGTGTTAACTATGAAATTTCTTTTTATGTGGTGTTTGTTATGAAATTCTCTTGCTTTCAAACGAAAATTAATAAAATCACAGCTTCTTCAGATTTCGTCGAACGATATTAATTTTAATTTCACTTATTTTATATTGAACACAGCTGTTAGATATTAGATATTCCTATCCCAGAATTTTTTCCAGAAATACAACAAATTTGTTGCAAAAACTCACTAAGTTAAAAACGTATTGATTTTATGCTTTTATCTTATATATAAATACATAGACAAGATGAATGCAATGTAGAACCGTTTTCTGATAAACTATAATTCTAAGGTATACAAATTATATATGTATAGATAGGAAATTTTGAGGTGTACTTTTATCCGTAAATAAAAAAAATTTTAAAAATCATTTTAATATAAAAAATTTAACATAAAAGTCACACCACTACACATTCACTTATTCACACTATAGACACGCTGTGTGTGTGTGTACTTGCTTTTTGTGTACTATGCTGAATCGTGAGCATGGCCGAGGAGTTGCTTTGTAGGAAAAAAATTAAGAGCCGTAGTAGTGTGAGTAGACTTGCCATGCATGTTTTTGTGTTATTCGTGTGGTCGGCTCTCACTGTGAGTGCGAAGAGTTGGTAGTGGACCAATGAAAAAAGTATTCGCACTATAGATACTCTGTTGTATCATGCATTTTTGCTTTAGTTGTTGTTATTGTATTGATTACTGGCTACGATGCCCAGTGTCATTTGCTCTCCTGAGAGCACGAAAAGTTGCTTTGTTGGATACATTAAACAAGCAATGTAAAATATGAGCAAATATGTAAAATTCATTGCTGATACCTACAAACAGGGTTCACAAAAATAAAATAAATGATTACTCATAAAGAGTATTAAACACCGAAGAAAATTAAAGGAAAATAGAGGAAAGGAAAAGAATTGAAAGGAAGGAAAATTAAAGGAAAGAAACGAAAGAAAAGGAAAAGGAAAGGAAAGGAAGGAAAGGGAAGGGAATGGAAAGGATAGGAAAGGAAGAAAAGGAAAGGAAAGGAAGGAAAGGGAAGGGAAGGGAAAGGGAATTAAAGGAAAGGTAAGAAACCGAAGGGGAAAGAAAGAAAATAAAAGGAAGGGAAGGGAAAGGAAAAGAAGTTTGAGGAAAGGAAAAAATAAAATAATAGAGTAAAAGAAGAAATCAAGGAAAATAAAAATATGTTAGAGGAAAGGAACGACATAGAAAGGAAGAAAAAGAGGCGGATAAAAGATACAGCAAAAAAATAAAATAAAGTTTACTGGTTGAATTTCAACCACTGGGCGAACTCTAGTTTTATTAAGCATATTAACACTGGTAATTTTTTGGAGCATATTTAGTACTAGCTTCTGAGGCTATCGGCCTTTTATGCTTTAGAGAAAATTCTAATGTAAGAAATTCGTACACAAAAATTTAAAATATGACGTTTTCAGCAAATTATTGTCGCAGGGCGCTTTCGAGCTAATAGTGGGTAAAAGGTGATCTTTCACTTAAATTTTTTCAAAGGTTTTCAGGTAAGGGGGTTAGAATACGCACGTCGTAGATATGCCTAAAATACCCAACGTGACAACGTGACTTGAAACTTGATGGCTGATATACGGATAAGATGCCACTCACCTCTCATTACCGACCAGCTTCTTTCTTAACGAAAGAGGAGGTGAGATGACGTAGATGGTTCCACTGGCAAGTACCGCAAGGGAGTATTTTTGTCGCTAAAACAACAACAGTATAAACGATTCGTCGACATTTTTACTACCGATAGCGAATCGAGTGTTACCATTCGCCTCACACTTCAAATCCAAGCGCATGCAAAAAATGAGTAAGCCACGGTTTACTCTACTCAAACTCGTTCGCTGCAAGTATCAGAATCTTGCGAATCTTTTTTAAAGGTATAAATATTTCCAAAAAACAAAGTTTAAAAATATTAAACGAAATTTTTAATATTTCGGACGCAGTTACTGTAAGCTAGCAGCTCAAGTTCTTTGTACTTAGGATTTTCTGACTTTTTGCTCCAGCGTAAAAAGCTCATCTGTTCCCTCTTCAAATCGCGGTAGAGTTCACGCAATCTTCTTATGACATTTGCTCTCAAAGTAACCCTGTTGGAAGTTGTTTCTTTCCGCATCAAATCAGCATTTACTTCGTCAGCACCGGATGCCAAAGTAAAAATAATCACAGCGATTCAACATCCAGCGACGAAGTAGTGATTAGAGTCGATGTGTGGTCTTAGACTTGTTGGATCCATGATTTTACAAGGAGATGCTTTTTGTGCATCGGACGACAGCCATGTAGCTTGGGGAATCTGATTATGTTTACCATCTTTCAGGTAGCAGCGAAGTCCAATGCAGCCTAATTTTATTTGTCGACTTCACGTATTGAAGGTCGAAATTTCTGATTGTGGGGCCATTGGTCACAAAAAGCTAAATGCTTACAGAGGATTGTAATAAATCGTTTTAAACGGAGGTCCTAGGAAAGTGTCACTTTAGATAGGGTTGGATCAAGATGAAATTTATTTTAGAAAAGTCTGATCCATCGAGGAGCTAAAAATATAGTAGGTATTATGGGGAGATATAAACATTTGGCATGCATGTGTTCAGCGTTCATAAGTAAGAGCATAACCCATAACCGTATCCAGATCGATGATGGATTTGTAGATGATCTTCCGGTGTGTTCAAGAATGCTTTCTACGTTCACAACACCGTTTCATTGTCTTTTTTCCAGGTACTTCGAGCCAAGGAATTAGGATTTTGTTGCCGCGTTGTACTTTGAAGATTATTTAGTCGCTGCAAATGTCAGCTTTATTTACCAAGAGGTCATCTTTGACTTCACTCCTTCTGCCCATAGCAAGAGATTGCTGAAAAAACTTAGGACGTTGTTGTAGTTGACGGTGGAGCCTTTGTATTACTTTGTACTACTTATTTACCCAGCAAAACTTGAAGCGAGATCTCCCCAAGGGATAAATAAGAGGATACTCCCCTTAATCTCCTTTCGGCTCAATAACAGCGATTTCTACACTCTGCGTTTCGATTTCACAAGTATTGAAGCAATAGCGGAGACCCGTTTAAGTTATTAATAAGCGATTGCTCGCTTCTGTATATTTTGGAGCGAAAGTAGAGATTTCTCCAACTTCTACTTTTAGCTAACACCTTTTGAGTAAGCCAAATTTCTCTGACAACAAAAGAAAAAAATTTCCACAAATGGGAAACAATTTCAAGAAATGGAAAAAAAATTCCAAAAAAAGAAAAAAGCTGCAATCGAGATAAAAATAAAATTTAAATAATAATAACTATTGTTTTCCATAATCCTTTATTTTCTGATATGTGAGGTATTTTTGTATGAGTTCCATTCCATTGCTTCCATTCCTTTATTTGCTTTCATAGAAGGCTTGAGCCATGATTGTCCAAAGATCTTTTATTGGTATTTTAGAAGGAATGTAAAATGTCTCCTTCATTATTCTCCTAGTAAGTTTTCTAAAATTCTCCAAAACTCCCCTATTACTCGATTGTGATCTTTTAAAAAGTGATAACAAAAACTCCGTCATTGTTTTTTAGGAGGTGAAAGGAAGTTTTTTATTACGCGCCATCCTAGGACATGCAATGTTGAAAGGGAGTATAGAAAATGATATTGTAATACACAGAAGTATAGGGAGTAATAGCGAGTAGTCCCATACTCGCCAGGGAGTACTCCCTGATTAATAAAACGATGTTCCCTGCTTCCACTGGGTAATTAAATTTAAAATTCGAATTTATTTTTCGTTGCTGTCAACAACATATTTCCTCGGTTGGCATATGGCGCCAAATATTATTTTTTTTTTCAATTGTATTACAACTGATTATTGAGTGAAAAACTTAACTACTATCCGGAATTTAGTTACTCCTGGCCAATGACTTCAAGTTTCCAAAAAGTTCGGAGCCATAATCTTCCGGGCATTTTGGCATACCGTTAGCTATACGTACTCTCATGGTAAAAACTCAAAAAGTTCATTGGGCTTCAGATAGCATTTGATATAAGAAATGGGTCAGTATTTTCAGAATATGAAGACAAGCATATTATCTCTTCAATTAATTGATGACCATATGTCAATGCACTCGCACTTGGAACTACATACCAGCTGCTACAAGGAACTACATAAACCAAAGAAACTATAGACAAATTCTTTGTAGATATTTTTCAACAGAATCTACCTGAATTGGCCAACTGTTAAACTATTTATGTGCTCTAATTTTATCTAAAAATCTGTTTCTACTTTTATCTAAAATTGTTCCTTTTATCTTTTATGTTTAAATATTTCTATGGATATTATGTTATATACTTGTAATTGGATGTTTCATTTTATTATTAATGTTATTTGAATGTTATGTAATAATGATTGTACTAAAAAAGACAGCAATTATGTATGTCTTATTGTACTAGTACCTAAAATAAATTGAAATTAAAATTGAAATATACTTCTGGAATGGGGTTTGTATAAATGAAAAATGTTCAAATTTTTTATTTAAAAAAAAATTTTTTTTTTTAATATTTAACTTCACAATGAAAACTGAAGTCTAAAACCTGAAATTTTACAAAAACTAAAATATTTTTCAAAAAATGTTATCTTTTTGATGTATATTGGAACGTTTTTCCGTCATCCCTTGTCAAATTTGTTTTTGAGACAAACCGGTTTCGGCGTGATGCCATCATCAGTGTCGATTTTTCGTTCTATATTTATATATAGAATATTTCATAAACTATTTACTTAAAATAATTAATTTCTATTTTTTAAATTGACGATTGATTAACTTATATACAATTGAAGTTATTAAAAATCAAATAAATCCTTTTGAACATTGTATATATTATTTTGAGCAGCAGTGTTTATTTACTCTACTTTACATAAACGTATGTGAATGTCTATTAGTGTAGGAACTATCAATATATATAGACACGGAGTGTATGCAAGTTGCACTTTAGGGCACAGGTAGCCATATGGGTTATCAACACAAAATTGTCAGTTCAAATCTATCCAAAGAGAAAAAAGCAAAAAGCAATCAAAATATCAAAGCACCCAATCACGACGGAGCACAACTTGCAATTTTCTTGGTGTACACGTGATATGTTTTACATTTCAAATCATACAACTTAACCTGTTGAATGCCTGCAGTTCGTTAGATACGTGTGCGTATTTGAATTTCAAATAGAGTGCTCTACGAGTACTAGTTCTAGATTACTAGGTGATAAAAAAATGCTTTAAATTGAGGTATATGGATAAGAGAAGAACCAAAGGATAGTATCAACAATGAAAGTTAATAATTTTTTTTTTTTGATTTGAGGTGCAGTAGTTACATATTCTTTTTAGCATTATTCGGCAAAAGGAATGTTTTCTACGCTTTTAATTTATCTAGTTTTCCTATTGTTTTCCATTTCAATTTCATTAAATAAAGGGCAGCACTTTGATAATGGGATTTCGATTTGAATTTTAAAGTTATTCAGAGTTAGTATTAGAATGCGACGGTCGGTAGTAGTAGAGGCGTCAGAAAAAATAGTAACAGATTGTGATCGGAACAGCAAGAATGTAGCAGAAAATGGCATAGTTAGTTCAAAACAAGTTCTCTAGTTAATACAAATAATTAAATATTTCGTAATAAAATAAAAATTACATTTTTCTCAAAAACTTTATACGCTTCCACTTTATTTATCGGACAAATTACTAATTTGAACTATAGCTTACTCATATAGAGAATGAACCAGAAGAGTCCGTACTGTGCTCCGTTAGGACTCCCTAGGTAGAGCACTCATCCTCCTAAACACGCTCCGCAAAAGGTCCTAATAGAGCGTATTCGACGGAGAAAAGTGACTTTTAAAATGTATGAAAAAAGTGCTCATCTGGGACTCCTAAAATGTGTATTTTCGGAGCCCCAAAACGCTACTTAAGATAATACGCAAAGACTCCGTGCGGACTCCCTCATTTTCATATAATTTTCAAAAATAGGACTCCTTGAGTGAGTGATTTCGGAGTCCCAAAGGGCTCCCTAAGATAACTTTTAGAGGCTCCGTGCGGACTCCTCCAATGAGTGCTTTAGGAGTCCAAATATGCTCCACCAGTTAACCAAAAATGGCTTCTTTCGGACTGCTCATAAGATGCTATGGGACTCCGTACGGACTCGTCTACTTACCTCTAAATCATCCCAAGATAACGGAAGATTTATTTTTTTTGTATTATATTGAGTTAAACTAGTAGCTTATGCAATTTAGACAAAGTTATTTAAAGTAATTGAATGTATTAATTTCGTTAAAATGTGTTAAGTTGACAACAACTTAAAATAATGATAAAAATCACATTGTTCGGAAGCTTATACAAATCTTATATATGTAAAAGTTAAAAGACCGCAAAACTAAATAAAAAAAATGTGTGTTTAAAAATTATTGCTTATTTTTCTTCTCAATTCGTGCCTTTGCTGTTTGGAACCATTTTCCATTTGCCGACTGAATTCTTTATTTACTCCAACAAACTTTCTTTGAAAGCGCATTTGAATGCGTTCGTTATCCCCATTACGTCCATCGCTTTTTTTTTTGTGTGGTACTCCTCCACGAAAATTGTGCAGCGAGGTCATCGGCCATTATTTTTCGCCATACTGATCTTATAAATTTAGAAGGATTACTTTGAAATTTTCGTTTTCCTGAAAGATAATTAAAACAAAGTAAATTAAAAATGTGCATATTTGTCAGTATTAACACTCGCCATAATTCACTACAGGTATTTTTTTTGCATATTTTTTCACCTTTGTCTTTAGCAAAATTATTTTAACTACTTTTTCATAAAATACTACAATTTAAAAATGTATGACATATTCTAGAGATTTCAAAGAATTTTCATCAAGTATACCTGCATGGATGCTTATTATGGCGAATGTGTAACATTGCGATCCAGAGCAATAATAGCCGAGCTGTTTTACATGCTCCGTGTAAATAATATTTCAACAGATTATTGAATGTACCTCGAAATCGAGTCATGTGACGCAGCCCTTATTCGGCAAAAGCAAATGTAAGGTAAAAGGTGGGTCTGAAAACGAATGATGTAACTAACAAGCTTTTGTTTTAATATATGTAAATAGATTAAGAAAACTAGTTTGCATATAATCAGATTTACGTACTAATTTCTTGCTTAGTTCTGGAGATTTTTTAATATCATCTTCGAGTTGTTCAAACTCCTGCATACAGTTAAACTCCTGCATACTGCCAAACTTGCATTTAGAGGCTCGTAAAATAGATTTTAAATAAACTTCGTTGTATCGTATTATAATGCAGCTTTCAATTTTATGTATTGATTATATTTTAAATCATCACTTAAATCGGTTGAAGATCTGTGTTCCTCAAAATAATTTTCGTCTTCCTCCGAAACAACAAAATTTTCACAACTTTCAGCTTCACTTGCAGAATCACTTTCAACTTCACTGATTGCCTGTTTTTCTACGAGCTTTCGTTTTGACATTTTATAGATTATAATATATACCGATTATACAGCGATATTAAGCGAATTGCCTGCGGAATTGATTATAATTACTATTTTATAGTTAATTGAAAAAATTCTTTATTTCTTTTGAAGATAAAAAACATTTGTGACTTACAAAATTCTAAGTTTCTAACAGAGCAGAAAAATCATCATCCTCAAACATTCCTTTAGGGACTTTCTCGGACTCCTTTTACACTTAGCTTTTGGAGCGCTCCGTCGAGGGTGTATTTTGCGAGTCCCTTTTCGTTCCTAGCTCGGAGCACTCCGCACTTGGTTGAATGGGTACATTCTATGTACTAGAGATCGCCCAGTGGTTGAAATTCAACCACAAAACTTTATTTTATTTTAATTATTTGCAATACCTTTCATTTGTATTTTTCCCTTCCTTTTCTTGCCTTTCCTTCATTTCCTTTCCTTTCGTTTTCCTTTTCTTTCTTTTCACTTTCTTTCACTTTCTTTCCCTTCTTTTTCTTACCTTGTCTTTTCTTTTCTTTACTTTCCTTTCCATTGCCTTCCTTTTCTTTCCCTTACTTTTTTTCCTTGCCTATTCTTACCTTTCCTTTGCTTTCAATTCATTTCCTTTCCAGTCCATTCCCTTCCCTTCCTTTTCTTTCCTTTTCTATACCGTCCTTCCCTTCACTTTCTTTTAATAAACTTTTTTTATTCTATTCTATTTCATTTTATTTTATTTTTTTATTTTATTTCAATTCACACAAACCCAACCACAAATACAAAAACCAAACTAAATCCAGTGTTGAATGCTCTATGAATAATCATTTATTTTGTTTTTGTAAACACTGTTTGTAGGTATCAGCAATGCAGTTTACATATTTGCTTATAAAGGGTGTTTTTTTTAGGGGTATAGAACTTCGAAATGAAATAAAACACAAGAAAATCGTTTTAAGGTCCAGCAATTTGGCTTTATTGGAAGGATAATTTTATGCCATTAATGTTTAAATATGATTTCGGGCATGTGGCCGCCGCGGCTGGCTCGAATAAAGCCAATTCTACAGGTCCAATTTTCAACCACTTTTTCGAGCATATGGGGCCGTATGTCGGCAATAACGCCACGAATGTTGGCTTCCAATTCCCCTAACGTTTCTGGTTTGTTGGTGTAGACGAGCGACTTCACATATCCCCAAAGAAAATAATCCAATGGTGTCAAATCACACGACCTTGGTGGCCAATTGACAGGTCCATTCCGCGAAATTATGCGCTCATCGAATGTTTCCTTCAATAAATCGATTGTGACGTGCGCTGTGTGGCATGTAGCGCCGTCTTGTTGGAACCACAACTCATCCACATTCATGCCATCCAATTCGGGAACAAAATAGTCGGTTATCATGGCTCTATACCGGTCTCCATTAACGGTAGCTGCCTCTCCAGCATTATTGCGGAAGAAGTATGGCCCAATGACTCTACCAGCCCATAGAGCACACCAAACAGTCAGTTTTTGTGGATGTAATGGCGTTTCAAGGGTCTCATGTGGATTCTCTTCACTCCAAATGCGGCAATTTTGCTTGTTGACGTAGCCATTCAACCAAAAATGAGCCTCATCACTGAACAAAATTTTGCGATGAAAATCAGCATCGAAATCAATCTCATTTTCGGCCCATACACCAAAATCACGACGCATTGCATGGTCTCGCGGCTTTAATTCTTGCACAAGCTGGATCTTGTAAGGTCGCAAGCCAAGATCTTTGCGCAAAATCTTCCATAAAGTTGATGGACAAAGCTCCAATTGCTGTGCACGGTGGCGAATCGATTCATTCGGGTCCTCTTCAACACTTTGCTCTACAGCGGCAATTGTTTCTTCGGTGCGCACTGTTCGACGTCTCTGCGGATGCGTATTATCACATAGAGTAAACGTAGTGCGAAAACGATCCATGGTTAACCGAATTAATTGCTCTGATGGACGATTATGTCGACCATAAAATGGACGGAGCTCACGGTAAACTTCGCGAACTGAACCATTATTTTCGAAATAAATTTGCACGATTTGCAAGCGTTGTTCTTTTGTCAACCTGTTCATGATGAAATGGCAAACCAAACTGAACATAAATGACATTAGAGTTGCCAGATTTGACCACAAAATGCCAGTTTTATCTCTTTTCGAAAAACAAACCCGTAAAAAAACACCCTGTATTTAACATTGCTTGTTTAATGTGTCCAACAAAGCAACTTTTCGTGCTCTCAGGAGAGCCCTGACACTGGGCATCGTACAACAACTAAAGCAAAAATGCCTGACACCTTTACTCACACAACAGACGCTCTGTAGTGCGAATACTTGTTTTTCATTGGCCCACTACCAGCTCTTCGGCACTCTTAGTGAGAGCCGATCCCACGAGTAATACAATACATGCTTATTTTGTTTTTATAAACACTTGATGCGTGATCAGCTATGTATTTTTGTTTCATTTTCATTGTTGTTTAATTTTTTCCTACAAAGCAACTACTCGGCCATACTCACGATTCAGCATAGTACACAAAAAGCAAGTACACACACACACACAGCGTGTCTATAGTGTGAATAAGTGAATGTGTAGTGGTGTGACTTTTATGTAAAATTTTTTATATTAAAATGATTTTTAAAATTTTTGTTATTTACGGATAAAGGTACACCTCAAAATTTTCTATCTATACATATATAATTTGTATACCTTAGAATTATAGTTTAGCAGAAAACGGTTCTACATTGCATTCATCTTGTCTATTTATATATAAGATAAGTTAACACTGGCAAACGCATATCCGGTCAACCCATTCCCACCGAAATTGGTGACGATGCGGCTGCAGTTCGTAACTATAACAAAATCAGTACGGTACTGCTAAGAATCGTCCCTGCAGTCAACGTAAAATACACACGCGCACACACAGCAGCAAATGGTAGGGTATTTAGTGTTTAGATGGAGTCGTTGCGTTAATTAGTTAGTTGTATTAACTCATTCAATAAAATCGGCTGCCTTTGCTCGCCAACAAAGGAAACAACTAAGTGTCTAGTTTATTTATACAATAAGCTATGTTCATTGCCTTCTTTTAAAATATTTTTGAAGAATACCGCATCTCACTTAAAATTCAATATCAACATTCGGAAACATTTACTCTATTTCGTTCGTATTCGCAAACGTGAACATAAGAAGAAAAAAAATTTTCTACATCGTTCGCATTCGAGAACAATAGGGCATTAAACAATAGACATCGTTCATGTTCGCCAATCAAAGTAAGAACGTTCTTCTACTACACCTTTTCCAGATTGAAATCAGGAAACTCCAATTATATTTCAGAAATATTTAATTAAATTTCGAAATAGCTATTTGGATTTTAAAATTTGTCATTTGGATATTTATTTATTTATTTATTCATTTTATACAGTCTTGTAGACCTAGATTATTTGTATATCTATGAGATCATTATCTAAATGGTAGCGCTTTTCAAATAATTATATAATAATTTCTTAAATTTGGTTATATTTTGGCATTGTTTTATTTCGCTGGGAAGATCATTGTATTCTCTCAGTCCTTCGTAGTATATATTTTTCTTGTCGGCCTCCGATCGTACTGCTGGCAGACGAAAGTTGTTTCTGTTTCTTGTCTGGTAATCATGAACCTCGTTGTTGTATAACAGTCGGTCGTTTAGATCTTTCGGCAGATTTCCTATTTTTATGTTATGTATGTTATGTATGTGTAGTATACGATGAGTTGTTTAACACTTAGCCAATTTAGTCTTTCTTAAGGATAAACCGCATTGCTTTATTTTGCTTCACCAGAAGTTTTGAGATATTCGAGTCGGCTAATGTGAATAAAATTGTAGGGAAATATATAAAGTGAGGTTCTATGATGGACCTATATAGCATTATTTTATAATATTTTCTAGCATGTTTACAGGTTTGAAACATGAATCCGATGTTTTTTGATATGCTCATTGAACTTTATTTTCTCATCAATTATTATTCCGAGGTATTTCATTTCATTTACTTTATTAATCGTACTATTTGCTATTTTCAGAGACGTATTTCCTTCTACCAAAGATTTCCTCTTTAAGATCATAAATTTTGTTTTCTCAGTATTTGTTTTAAGCCTGTTTTGACACAACCATTTATATACGGCATCTAAGTCCTCTTGCATCTTGGACATAGCTTCTCTCTCCGATGGACAGCTTACAGTCAATAGTGCATCATCCGCAAAAATCCTAATCTTACAATGGCTCAGACAGTTTTTTATATCATTTATATATATGATGAACAGTATTGCTGCAAGTACAGATCCTTGTGGTAGGCCTATTTCAATATCGATTTCAGGGGAGATTTGATTTCTAATTATGGTTTTCTGCTTCCTTCCAGTAAGGTTGCTTTTAAGCCACTCTAGGGCTTTATTTCGTACTCCTATGCTTTGTAGTTTCCTCAGTAGTATTACCCTGTCAATAGTTTCAAATGCCCTTTTTAGGTCTAGGAACACTGAGACTGTCACTAACTTGTTTGACATTCCTTCCTTCCATTCTGCTATAACCAAGTTTAGAGGGGTTTCACAGGAGTGTTGGATCTGAGAGTGGATCTGAACCCTGATTGTTCGCTTATGATAATTTCATATTGGTTTAAATACTCGATAAGCTGGTCTTTCACGACTCTCTCTATAATTTTTTCATCGCTGGGCATTATTATTGGATTTGAGAAAACTGAATTTGAATGTGAGAATATTCAATTGGAATTCAGCATGTGCGAATTGGAATTCAGAAATCGTGAAGTGTATTTAAAAAAATATCTTTGCTACTGTTTTTGCCCTTTTAATATTTGAATACCACAGAATATGCAAAAATAATTTGCTATAAATTAAACAATTCCTAAATTTTATGCCGTTCAGTTCAAATCGAATTGTTTATTTCTAGAATCCCACTAACATCTTTGGAAATCCAAATTACTTATAATAAATCCAAATTCCTCAGAAACGAATGTTGGGTATAATATTTTGCAGAAGGTTGGAGTATTAATTTGAAAAATGCTATTGCAGGTATACCGACCGAATTGTTAACCAAAAAATGTCTTTTGCAAGGACTTTTTGGTTTTATTCGGCGATACATAGGGGCCTTTTTAAAATCCGTTCGGGATTACTTCGGTGCCTTTCCGGGATCATTTTCGGATTGTTCTGGGATAATTTTATAACTTTTTTGGGGATCATATAGAAGAGTCTGTATGATAATTTCGGGATCATTTCGGGATGGTTTTCTGATCATTTCGGTACCTTCTCGGGATTGTTTTTGGTGTTATTTCGGGAGTTGTACGGGACCATTTGAAAATGTTTTCGTGATCATTTTGTGACTTTTTCGGTATCACTTTGAAACTTTTTTGAGATCTTTTCTGAATGATTTTGGAATCATTTTGTTACATTTTCTGGATCATTTTGAGACTGTGTGAAACCATTTCGTTTGTCGTTTACTAGTGTTAGATAATATTTTAAAGAAAAATTGTATGGAATACCAGTTTACGCAAAAAATTTCACTACATATTGCTACCTAAAAAGGTCTTAACGCATGTTTATATTCAACAAGCAAAGAAACGATAATCAATATATAGAAAAATTCTATACATTCATATGGAAATATATGACCGCATGTGCACTTGCAGCTTATGGTGTAACACTTACTATTGCTCTGCTAACTAGAGGGTCAACTTGTGATACTCACACACGCAAATAATGAAACAAAACAACATACATAATGAAGACGTAAATTACTAATTCCGAATCCTTTCAAAAATGTTTTCAGCTGAGCGTTTTTAAATCAAAAGCTGAGATAAGACTTTGTTGAGGAAAATTCTAAAAAAAAGTATGTTCTTCAACCAAATTCTAATATGAAAATTTTTTTGAAAAAATTCTCAAACTTCAAGTTCTAATCAGTCGTAGAAATGAAATCATTACTATCTTATTTAATTTTTAAATCCAAAAATTATAAAAATTTGTTTGCTAAAGTAACTCGGAAATATTTATTTAAAATGCTCAGCATGAATTAAATTTTTTTCGGCTGGTATATGGGCTTCTTGAAACGAACTATTTTCTGGAAACATGTTCTGAGATAGGGCATTTTAAAGTAAATAGTAAAAACAAATCTCTCTAGGCGTAACGTAACAGAGCAGGCTTTTTTCGTTTTCTCAAAAACCTTTAGCACCTAATTGAAGGAGTCTCACTTTCGTTATATTTTAAACCAAAATAACTTTTCCTTTTTTGAATAGGTGGGGCTTCAGTTGCATTTCCTTATTCAAATATATTTACTTTTCACATTCCTTAGTTGCTTATTTTTATACTCCCTTAAGTGGCCATTTTCTTGCGAGATTTTTTCTGATTATTTAGCATTCATTGCAGCTTCATTTTTGTACTTTGAATACATTTTTTCGTTCTTATAACATTTTTTATGTATTGAAATAAATACATATGCATTGTAAATCCACATTTGCGCTGGTACACAATAATTTCCATATCTAATGCATTCGTCGCCAACTCAATCAAAAGTCGATTGATGCAAAGCAACTTAGATATGCATATGTATAAGTGCCTGTATATTTAAAACTCAATTTCATCCAACAAAATACGTATATATATATTTGTGTTGACGTGCGCAAAACACACGTGTCAGAAGTTGCAAAACACAGCGACTATCTTAAAACGAGTAAGCGTCCCTGTAGAAAACTTCAATCTTAAGAAAACCGCATAACAAATCACACGGAAGTGTTAATATGCAAAAAAAACACTTCTGTATCTAAAAACCTGCTCCCTGAACACTTTTATAAATATTTCACCTTCCTTGAGTTAACATATAAAATGTATGTAATAAAGAATGTAAAAAAGGAATAATGTTAAAATGGCACATTACAGAAAAGTTTAATTTTAATTTTAGCACATGATTTTGAAGTAGTTGTGATCGAATCTCGAATACTCAAATTATCTCTTCACACCATTTTCCAAAGTATAAAATACATTTTCTTGATTTCTGTGCAATTCTGTACAAAGTGCTTTACAAATATTTCAGCTTCTTGGCATCTATACAATATATTTGCATTCGTTGTTGTTCTTTTTCCTTTTACCAGCTGCTGCTTGGTTGCATGTGAAGGTGTTGAAAATGTTGAAAATCGAATTTGCTGCGTGAAAATTCTATTTACATACGAGCAATACTTTTTGCATTAATTTACTTAAATAAAATCTCGTCCGTTTGCATCTCCAAATTAATAAAATATATCAAGACAAAATAATTTTTTATAGTTTTTTTTTTAAATTTATAAACTAATAATAATTGGAAAGAAAACATAATTCGAGAAGAAAAGAAAGTTTCCGATATTTTTCAACCTCAGCATACATTACCTCGAAAGCATTATAAATTCATACAAGTGGCGAATGTGTGACAGAAGGATTATCAATGGATAACAGCTGCGATCACCTGATTTAAAGAGTTGCCTCTTTCGCAGAGTTGCATTTGGCAGTTCGAAAACCTGATCCAGCTGTTTTTTTTTCTGTAATAAAAAATATTTGAGTAAACTCTCTATAATTTCGTGATATACGGCAATAATTTGCAAAAAAAATTAATATGAACTACATAAACTGACAAATATAATTTTTTGGCAGTCAGTTGAGGGCATAGAGGAATTTTTAAGATTTTTCACTTGTACGAAGTTGCAATGATCTAAGAGTAAAAAAAATTGGTTAATTTATATGTATGTGAGAACTAAAAAATTGTGTAAATTGATTTCGAATAAAATGTATGTGGTGAAATCTAAACAAAATAGCAACACGGTTATATCTTATTTATTTTGCAACTGCGAACTTTCTTTATTCCCCAACTGTTTGCGTGCTGAAATTCGTCCATTCTTATTTCATTCGTCTTGAAAATTCCGTTCGTTTAATACAACCCTGCTTGTTAGACTTTCAGTTAACCTGTCACAATTTTTAACAGGGAGATAAGGAAATGGAGGAATTGACGAAGATTATTCAGTTATAGGAACTTAGAACTCTTAAAGGGCAATCATGAGATTAAGCTAATGAAAAGAGTTCAATCACTATTCGTTTTACCACAAATCGGATTATAAATACTCTCAAGTAAATGCGCACCATGCGTATTGACTTGAGACTTTGGGAAAACATTAAGTTCTATGGAGAACCTCTTAGAATGAAATTTTTAACATCGCTTTTAATAGGAGATAGATCCTGTAATATTTTATTACGACAGCAGGCAAAAATATATCGACGTTTTGTTAGACACAATAATATGTGTATACAGACTAGAGATGGAAATTTTGGATTAGTTTCGGGATTTATGTATTCGCTCTTTTTCTTAAGTTTAAGTTGAAAACAGTAAAACCAATTGTGTAAGAAACTGGATGACCTTAAAACATGTACAAAAAATTGGATTTTTAGTGTGAGGAAAGTTATTTCATAAACACTTCTAACATAAAAAAATTTCTTTTTTTAATTTTGAATTTTTGCAGAAAATTGCTAAAGAATGTCTTTTATACAATTTTTAAAATGCAAACGCTTTTTTGTGAAAGAATACGTTTATCGGGCGGCTAAATTTTAAATTGAGCTGAAAAAATTGCACTTATGTTAAGTTTGAAGTCAATAGAAACTCATTTGTGCTATAGAATATGATACAATTAAATAAATGAATTGAATATTTAATAAATAGATAAATAAGTTTTAATACTGTGAGCGGTCTACATGCACAGGTTCTTTCTAGTTGCTAAGAAGACTTACACTTCTTGAAGTAAGACAATCAACAAAGAAAATTCAAGTTTTAAACAATAAAAAATATTAAAATAATTTTCACAACTTCCAGAATTTTTGGCACTTAAAAAAGCATGGGATGCCAGGCTCCGAATATTGGCATCCTTAATACAGACGGCTGAGTAAAATACTATCCTATTTCAAGATAATTTTGAAAATTCACTAGCTCAGAATAGTCTTAAAAAATCTTTCATCAAAAATCTTTATCAAAAGTTCGTAAAAGAACACCCTAACAGAATTTTGTTTGAAATGAGATTACTGCTGTAACTTCATATACAAGGTGGCGCAAAAGTAAGCTTCCGATGTTCAGCATATCGGTTGTGGCACGTGCAGTGTGTGCTGTTGCACCGTCTTGTTGGAACCACATGTTTTCCAATCCCAATTCATCAAGTTGCGGCAAAAAGAACTCGTTGATCATTGCTCTGTAGCGCTGACCATTTACAGTAACCGTTTGGCCCCGACCGATTATTGGTCAAATAAATAGTCAGCAATATTCCGCGTTCTGGAGCAGTGTAGCGTAACATTGTTTATTAACGTGTATTTCGCATGTGTTTACTACACAAATGTCAAAACAGAACTGACTTTAGGGGCCAATCGCAAAATTTATAGCATTTTCTGATAGGAGGATTACTTTTGCGCCACCTTGTACTTCTGTTTATTGTGTAAGGATATTTGCAAAGCTAATGTTAAATTTAAATCATTTTCTGAAATATATGTTGATGGGGTTTGACATTTCTTGCTTAAGCATTCTCTATGCTCCATGCTTTCATCGAGATTAGTTTTCGACAAATCTTTATATTTGCGAAGTGCATAGACAATTTGAGAATTGCTTTAAATACGCCTGTTTGAAATGCGGAAACAAGAATGTCACGCTTAACTAAGGGCCTATATCCCAAGCTACAGGGTCAAAGGATGCTTTTCTTGCTGGATTTAGTGAATATTACATTGAGTTCTCTTCTGGGGGTTTCTTGGTGGATTGTCCAATGAAATGTCTCTCATAGCACTTTAATTATTTATTCAATAGTCAATGTGGTACTACTAACTATCTTCCAGTACATTTGTAGCTCCCTAATTTTGCATAGTATTTATTAACACCATTGATAGTTGGTGTCCATTTTATAAATGTTTCCTTTGTAGTGAGGACTTAAATCTATCCCCAGTAGTTGAGGCGATTGATAAGGCCTTCAAACTGAAGTACATTATAGGTGCTCTTATCACCAAATTTTCACGAGTTTTTAAAAAATATAAAAGAACAGTTAACATAATTTAAAGATGAAAGTAAAGCGCTTCTAAAGCACACGAGAAATGAGGCATGAAGGTTATTTATCAGGATTAATTTGTATTTACATTGAAAATAAAGTGACCAAAAATATAAAATCTTGAATGTTTAAGGCTTTGGTGCCCAAGGAGGTATTGGCCTATAAAAATATCATATATATTATTTCTGTAAGGTCTTTTTGTGTTAGTTCCTAATTTTCTGCTCTCATTTGGAACCAATTTAATAAAATAAGGTATCGTTTTAAAGGTGGGGGTTAGCTCTACATGCAAAACCATGTTTTAATTAGCGGAGTGCTTTTGCTTAAGCGTATTTTATAAAAATGAATTCTTTAAAATAAACGATTGTGAATGCACAAAAAAATCAATTTGTACTGCAACGCTATTGTGACTGTGACATTCACATGCCTCTACATTTGAATACTAAGACTGAACAGTGCTAGAATAATTAAAGGCATTGCGAATATCACAGCGCTTAAACCACTGCGAGCGCGCCATCTACACTTGAACATTGCTAAAATGAATGAATAAGACTACGTTCACAATGGGTCATAAACTCGACTTAAAGGGACATTTTTTGAGTTAATTCATATTGATGTTGTCAATCAACTCAAGTTTATGGCTCAATGTGAATGTAATATAAGTGGTGGAATTTCAAATAGCTGTTTGCGCATATTTGTATAATTTTTTGGGTAATTCTATACGACAGCACGTAACTGCTAATATAGGTCCAAAAATATCGGGAAAGGTATCAAACGACGGGTTTTAACCTTCGTATCAATAATCCAAAAGCGGAAATTCGATATTTTATGTCTGTTCAGAGATATTTGCAATTAAAGTTGAAAATTTTCTGTCATTTTCATGTGGTTGTTGTAATCATAGATTAGGGTGTACCGAAAAGTGCAGAAATGTGTTCTGTGCAGAAATATTGTGGACCGCGTAGCCGGTGTTGGACCGGCTAAGGTTATTTTTTTGAAGCCTACGCAGAAAGGTGTTGTGCACATAAATACCTTGGATCAAGTCCCCTATTTGGGATCGGACCTAGGCAATTTTTGGGTTTTTTACTAATAACTTTTCACTGAAACAAATTATTTAATTTCCGCTTTCGGATTATTGATACAGAGATCAAAACGCGTCGTTTGATACCTTTCCCGAGATTTTTGGACCTATATTAGCAGTTACGTGCTGTCGTATAGAATTACCATTTTTTGTGGTCTCACAACAAGTGTAGCTGAAAATCTTTTTTTATAATTTGAGAAAAAGGTTTGAAAAATCCTGGACCTAGACTAATAAAAGGTTTCAAACCATTTTTGTTTTTTTTTCTTGCGCAAGGCGCACACGGGTCCACCTAGTTAAAGTTTAATATTAACAATTTGACCTGACGGCATCTAACCTTTTATACTTTTTTTTGCGAGAGATGTAAATTACTAGCAACAAGCGACCGAATTATTATGTTTCAGGGAAATCGTAGATAATTAGTAGATGGAGAAATACTATCGTTTCACAATGAGTCCTATTAATGCAAATGTAACTTTTGATGTTTATTATGTCCTAAGGACAAAGAGATAAATTTAAGGCACAATTTAAACAATAAAACTCAGCTTTACAAGAAAGTTGGCCCATAAAGTCAGCAATCGACAACATGCATTCCAATCGCTCCCTCGAATTTTATGCATAAGCTATTTGCACGATTTTGCACTCACACACTTTATTAACTTGTTTCGATTATTATGAAAAATTTACATTTTATACCCCTCTTCCCCTTCTCTCTTCCTTGCCATACTACCGTGCATAAAACCACAGATTTAAGTGGCTTCATCAAATTACTGGAACATACGAAATATACAACTGTGGTGAAAACTGTAAATGCCGGAATTAATTTCGGTGACGATGAATTACAGTTGAATGGAAAAATGGAAACAGCTCAACATCAGAAATCTGCAACGCAAACAACAACAGAAAAAATTAATAATAGCACAACAGATTTTACAGATGCTACTAAAATGAAAAAGTCTTCAGCGTCACAACTTGTCGCCTACTGTCATTTGGCTGAACAGCTGTCACAGGATTACAATAAGACCGTACTTGTGTGGCCTTGTCCGCGTATGAAGGTAAGTTAATGGCGATTATAATTACCATTTGGGTTTTTTCGTATATGTATATGTAGATATGTATGTGCGTATGTATGTACACAATATTTACAAAATGCTTTTGTGTATAACAGCTACCGTAAGGATTATAAGTTTTATGCAGAAAGTTTTAATTTAACAAATACTGATGGACACCTGAGCGATGCCTTAGATATTAAGAATTCAAAATCACAATTTTTCATTCTAGAGGTTTTTTGGCGGTTAAGTATATTTATAAGCAAAGCAAAAATTTCTTTAATAGACAGCAATATATGTTTAAAATATCAGCCAAATCGGACCATAAACGCCATTTTTGGCGAACACAGCCACCTGCGCCACCTATCGGGGTTTTTATTTTGCACAATGCAATGTCACCGAAATCTGAAGAGCAGTGAAAATTTCAAGACCTGAGCTAAACGAAAAGTTTGTTTAATATCGTATGCAATTGCTTCGGGGATGTTATTTTTGCAAATAGCGCGACGCAAACGCCACCTGTCGGATTTTTTTTTTTTTTTCGTATATACATGGTCGTCGAAACCTAAGTAATGTTGAAGTTGTCAAGATCCTAGCTCAACGAAATGTTACTTGAAAAAGGAATGTAACGGCACCGAAAACAGTCATTCTCATTATGTAAATAGAACGACACGCGCGCCACCTAGCGGCTCTCTTTTTTAACTTTTGAGTATTAAATAAATAATATATTATTATAAGCTTTTGTTATTCCGATCTCTATGCCACCTAGCGGTACCAAAAATGTAATTTTTTGCGAATACAGCCACCCGCGCCATTTATCGTGTTTTTTATTTTGCCACCGAAATCAAAAGAGCGGTGAAAATTTGCTTACCCCATCTCAACGGAAGGTTTGTTCAATATCGAATGCAATTGCTTCAGGGATGTTATTCTTGCAAACAGAGCGACGCAAGCGCCCGTCTGAATTTTTTTTTCGTATATTATTATTAATGTTGAAGTTGTCAAAATCCTAGCTCAACGAAATGTTACTTGAAAAAGGAATGTAACGACACCGAAAACATTTATTCTCATTATGTAAATAGAGCGACTCCCTATATTAATTTCAATATTAAATAGTAAACCTAAAATAAATAATGGTCACAAAATGTTCAGCGTTACCCAAAATTTGACTAAAATAAAATTTGCCAGAAGTGGGTCATACGAAACTACGATTTTTAAGCTGTTATGAGCAGTTTGATCTTCTTTTTTTTATCCGTCGCACAGATGGCGCTATTTGCAAAAATGCATTAAAAATGTGTAATTATTATGATGGATTTATTGAAAAACGAGATTTGCCATTAATAAATTCTATCCGAAAAAATCGCTAGTTGAAAAATAATACATTAATGTAAAAATCTGTTTATCGAATTAAATTTTTTTTTTAAACAGACACATTCATGAACAGACTACCTTAAATAAATCCACTCACCTCCTATCCTTTTCACCTTTTTCTAGCTACGCACTTCTGAGAGCAAGCCAAAGCTATAATATCTACCATATGGTGTTCAAAAAAAGTTATAAAAGTGCTTAAATTAAGTCTTATATAAAAATTTTCGTTATTAATCAACAATTTTAAAGTTATTATTTTCTTTTACTTTGCCAAAAAATTTAAAACAATAATATCTAACCCCAAACGTCTATACAAGTTCAAGTCCATATTGTGCTGACATTGTATATGCTCTAAAGCGTGCCACAATCGTCTTCTGAGTGGCCCGCATACTTGTTCGTGAACTTGGCTATATAGAGGTTACAGTGAGTTGCATAACTATATAACTATCAAAATTTAAATTTTGAAATTAATAAAGATTTTAACGATTCCACATATAGTTAATTTGTAACAGGTCGATGTCTGGGCATTACCGATATTCAAGCAAAGTTCAAGTTCATTATTGAGTCAATGGAATCGAACGCAACAGTTTTTAGAATTTTCGTTTGTGTGTCTGTATGTTTGGGCGCGCATCATGCAAAAACTGCAGGATGTAATTGAATGGGACTTTTACTGTTGCATCTGATAACGCTTAACTTAAAATTTTAGATAACCCTTATTTTGATAACTCGACCAGTCTGGAGTTACCCACCGATATTTGAACCAGTGTGACCCAAAAATGTTTAGTACAAAATGGGTATCAAACGAAAGGTGCTATTGTGTGCATCAATAAGCGACGTGAAGAAGTTCAATATCTGAGCTAGATTCGGAGATTTAATGATTATAATCGAAATCAGTCCTTAATAAGTTCTGAGATAAAGCGAATAATAAGTTCTGAGTAGAGTACTTCTCAATAAATTAATTAAACATTACATAAAGCTTTCAAGCGACCTACATATTTAAATCCAGAAAACTGAAAATACAATTTTGTAGCCCATCAAATTTGAGTGCACTAAAGTATTTATTTTGAATTTGCTAAAAATCGCCCTCAATTTTTAGATGTTTTTGCACTACTTTTTGCCCAGCATAAAGTATGTACAACATTAATTTTTATGTTGAAGAAAACCGAAAATTTTCAGAAACTCTAAAACTTCAATTCATTTCAATGCGATTTTTATACGTAGTATTGCTACGCACACAAGGTATATTAAGTTTAGTCGCCTAACGGTGGTATGTAACGGCAAAAACGGATCAAGATAGATATTAACTTATATATATCAAAATGTTCAAAAGGAAAAAAGAAATTGATTCAGCCATGTCCGTCCGTCCGTCCGTCCGTGCTTATTCAGTACATAATACACCTATAAGGATAAACTTTGGTGTATACATTAAGATTGACGCATAAGATACAATTTTCAAGAAATTTTTGAAAATGGCGATGGCACCGCCTACTTTTGCTTAAGTCAAATTTAGAAATATTATTAATCATAAATCAAAAACCGTTCTAGATATCAAACGAAATTCAGCACACATATTTACATTAATACAAGGAATGTTCCGGAATTAAATGGGCGACATCGGTTAGGGTCCACGCCCACTTCTATATGAAAGATTTTGAAAAGCATCATGTATATATTTAATAGGCGATAGCTTTGCGTACAAATGCTTTATATCATTTCTATTTCACTTTCAAAGTGTACATGAACGAAGAAAGTCGAAAGATATAATTTTTCTAAAATGGGTGTCGCCCCGCCGACTTTTATAGTCGATTATTCCACAAAACTTTTTATGTCATAACTCCGGTAGAAATAGATTTATCGAAACAGTATTTGGAGAAAATGTTGAATATAGAAAGGTAACGGTTAAGTGGACAAATGGAAGAAATCGGTTAAGGGCCAACCCCAGTTTTTTAACATAGTTCTTAAAAATTTGTTTGTAAAATCTAAAATGCGATATTTTTATAACTATGCAAGCTATATCAGTAATATCGTGACCACATAATAAGTTTTTTAGGCCAAACTCGACCTCGAAAATTTTGTGGATTTTGGGGGAGTAGACGTGGCGTCGACCTCTTTTCAGCATACAAGTTCTGCTATTTTGAACGGCCATTGCTTGTAATTCCAACTAGATATTTCAATGAAAATTGGTTACCTGCTTCTCAAAAGATGTAGTATACTCCTGCCAAAAATTATCCCAAACGGATAACACACAAGCAAAATAGCCAGGCAAGTAGTTAATACCCCACTGCAATAGGTAAGTTATATACCTTTTTTGATTTTCATACCTTTCATGAACATAAAATGTTCGTAAGTATGAGATGAAGAAGAGATGGGCCCATCAATAAGTATACTGAAATAATCAGGGCGATTAGTTGAGTCGATTTAGCAATGTCCTTCTACACGTCCGTCTGTCTGTCTGTCCGTGTGTCTACTCGAACGCAAATTTTCAAACATAAAATGTGCATGTATTGGTATTTTGAAAAAATATGGTTAGCAGTGTTTAGTAGGGAAGCTATTTATATTCAAATAAATTACTTTACCCCTCAGAATTCATAACAGAAGTGTTTTTATTGAAACCAACCAGCTTTCTTTATAACAAGGAACTGAAAAGTATTAAAATAGACCTGTGTAAATTGGTATGCCATAATAGATCACTACTAGGTATATAATGTTCAGTTCCACCCGAACTTAGACTTCCTTACTTGCTAAAATATAAAATTGATAATCAATTATACTAGAGTTTCATGACAAAACTATATTTTAAGTTTTCTGTTCTAAAACATTTCAAAACTTTTTCAAAAACTTTTTTGAACTTTCTTCAGATGCAAATAACTTTTAGACACAGACTTAGACTTAGATTCAAATTGGGGTGTATAAGTGATTAAAGCATGTAGATCCGTGTGCGCTATAACTATGAAACGCACCATATATGTCCACAATACGAGTATATATATAATCGTGGCAATGTTTCTCTTTTGTTTATGCCTGCTCTTGCGAAGATATTTGTATAACTCAAGTACACTACAAAAGCACACTTAGAAGCAAAGTAAGTGAAACAGAGGAAAATACTTAGGTATAATAATCACTTGTGAATGCGAAGGCCTAGGGGCTAAAAGTAGGCCTATAGAAATTAAGATGTCGAATAAGAAACGCTTTTATGGTTGAGGTCAGTAAATACCTAATTCAACTACTTACATACTTCATATAGAAAAGAAATATTAAACTGATGAGCTTTAGGTTGAAAATAAATAAGAACCTAAGCTGAAATTGATGCAAGAGCTTTGTATGAATTATGATTTAAATGTAAAGCAAAAAGCCAAACTTTCGTTAAGACAGTTTCAAAATAGATTATTTGAAGTGATTAGGGTAGGTAAATTCAAAGTTCAAGAGGCAACACTTAAATATTAGAGCTTGAAATTTGGCATATTAAATATTTACAATTGTTTCACCAAATCCGTGAAATCGTTTTCGAGAAAATAGCGAATATGTTATTATATTAAATATAAAAGCATTGGGTGGCAACTCTATCCAGTAACAATATCAAAAATATATTTTTTTTTGGAATACGACTAAAAATATCTTACGTCTGATGCAAATATTGGCAGTTCTGATTTGTTTGTTTTTTTCAAATGTCTGTTAGTTGGAAACCCTGCAAAACTTCTAGGTGCCAACCACTAAGTGAAAGAGTTCGGAGTGTAATTAGACAAACTATGTACAAAATTTCGTAGAAAGTTGTCAGGGTGCTCTTCGAGATAATTGATATAAAAATAATATATATAATAGACTTAGTTTGCAGCTTTAAGTGAAAACTCTACTGAGAAATATTTTTGTGACAATATAATGCAAAATACCTTCTCGTTGATAATATTATTAGAAGTCAAAAAAAAAAAAAATTGCAAAACAGTTCCGAAAAAAATTCTAAAATTTTCCCGCAAAAGTTCAAAAGTATTCCAGAAATCGTTCCGAAAACCATTCCGGAGTGTTACTGAAAAAGTCCCAAAATTTTTCCGAAAGGCTTCCGAAAGTATTCCGAAAAAGTTCCCAAATAATCTGAAAAAAAAAAAAATTGAAATTGTCCGGGAAACAATACAGAAATGATTTTAAAATGATATCAAAAAAGTCCCAAAGTTATTACAAAAAAGTCGCCAAAACAGTTCCGAAATTATTACAACCCACAATTACCCATTTCGTGAATTCTGTATTACTTAAATTCTACTACAATACTCTGCTACAATTTCTTATTACCGTTGAATTTCAAAAAAATGTTTATCTACTCAAAAAAAAAAAAACTTTAAATTTCTCTCTCGAACAAAACTTTCCGCCTAAGAAGTCAACTTGGAAAATCAGATAGGTGGCAACGCTGGTGAAATATTCTGGGTGCTAACATTTAAGTATAAGAGCTGTTAATGCAGCATATTACCTACATTAAAAAGTGCCGTGCCGTTTTCAAGATAAAAGTGCATATGCAAAAAAGAATTAGTGTAATAGGATAAAGTGGCAACCCTACCTAGAAATACTTCTGCTAAAATACTACGTAAAACGTCCTTTGGTTTATACCCATATTGGCATATCTGACATAATTCAAACTTGTTTCCTGAAGGGAATCGTTTAACACCTAATAAAAGATGTAGTTAAACGCTTCGTCTTAAGCGGCGAAAGTACCTAGAGTGGAGGTCTTCACGGAAATCTTTTTGTTCTATCCCTGTGATGACAGCGTGGATAGCTTCTCGAAGGACTTAGCTTGAAATAGGCGTATATAGAATATACACTTACAGGCTTTCTTCACTAGCTCTTGAGGAAAACAGATGTAAAACTATGAGGACTAAAGCCTTTATAGGTTAGTGACAATATCGGGAAAGAACTTGACATTTGTTCAGTTCATTGTTAAAGATGTTATCACGCCATGAAGATATTAGTTATCGGTGAGGTGGGTGCTGTCAGTAGTTCTCTTTTAGTGTACCTTGGAAAGTGTGTGTATATTAGAACTTCTGGCATTGCGTCGCTGAGTGCACGCTGATGGCCATAGGATTTTTGTCTAACTTGGCTCTGTTAGGGATTTTGAGAGGACTTAGTGTAGTCTGATGAGCTCAGTGTTTCCTCCTTTATTGCCTCATAAGCTCTTCCCAAAGTCTCTTATGGTCTTCTTGAAGATTTTCAAGACATATAAAAGTTCTTTTTACATCAATAAGTCGTGAGGACAAAATCTATCAAGTGCACTATTCTGTCAAGGCGAAAAAAAACTTAGAAAATTGTTTTTCCTAGAACAAAGTGAGAAGTTGGTATTGTTGGTTTTAATTGTCAAAATACTGCTCAAAGGTATAAAAGACTGTTATCGATAAGTAAGGTCCTTTACTCTTGAATCCGTTACTCTTCGTTACAATTATCTTATGGTACTAGCTCGACGTTTACGAAATCAATTATTTTAGGAACATCTAAAAAAAAAATGTTCAACTTACGATAATCTTAAAATGGAAATCGGATCCCTTGTTTACAAAATCCCATCAATTTATGGATATTGAAGCGATTTGATTTTAAGCTGACTCTAAAACTGCTAAACCTATATTTAGCATGTTTGTAAAATCAGAATTGGATGCATTTGAATATTTATGTACACATGTAAGTAAGTATGTATGCCTACTAAATATATATGGCCACTCATACTATATACCCTATTTGATGCTTACATGCAACATTTGTATATATGTAACCGATTTCTCATAGCAATTACGAATTTGGGGGCGAACAGGTCGTCATTGTTGTTGTTGTTGTTGCTTGAGTGCTCTGCTACAGGTTGTTATCGGAAAAGCTGCAGTCATATTCATGCGCCGCAAGTGCCACACTGCTGCATTAATTATTGAATCACATACGGTGAGTGCATCGGAATTTGCATGCCTCAAAAATAACAACAACAACACATTTTACAACTAACAGTACCCTGCAAAAAATCATGCGACTGATCGCTAAAGAGAGTGATCCGGGATCAATACCTTTCGTCTACAGTAGGCTACAAACTTGTCCGTCCGTACTCGTAGGGGAACAAAGGGAATCTGTCTGACGCTACCATTTTGGGCATGAAAGGGACCAATTAGTCTTTCCATAGCACATGCTCAAAGAAAAGGGATCAGTTCAACCCATATAAAGAGATCAAAACTGGCATTGGTCACATGCTTCTTTGCGAATCATGCCGGAGTCATCCTAGACTAATCGCATTTTTTGACTAAAAGTAAGTAAGTATTTAGTAAGTGCAGGCACTCAAAGATTGTGGCTACTTTATGGATTGGCATGCATGTAGTACACTAGGGTGGGTTGGTTTTTTTTCGCTTCGAAGTATTTTAGAATTTGTATATTACCAAAACGGAAAATTTTAACTTAATTAAAAAAAAAAAAATTATCAACACTGAGGTAGCCAATGAAAAGTCAAAGGTTCAAAAAATATGTTCGTATTATTTTTTGTTTTAAGTAAAAACCAAAAAAATGTTTGTATTATAATAAAAAAAACTATTAAAAAATCACATTCGACAAGATCTGGATGTTTTTTTAAGATTTTGTAGCAAAAAAAAAATATTTCTCGTTACTTCTTTATTTATAAATTCTCAAAAATCGAATACGCATCTGAAACTGTTAACAAAATTTTTTTTATTAAATTAAACTAAAGCTTTATAAATTGTGGCCTAGTGTGAATTGAAAATATCAAAGGCTCAAAGGCTTTACAAAAGGCACCTTAATCCATATTAAGTATCAAATCCAAATAAATTTTAATGAATTCACTTGCTCTGTAAAGGTAAACACACTAACCTCAGGTTTATTGCACTGTCTCTGCTGAGGACAATCCTTTGCCGGGTATGGCCACTGTACGTTCCAGTACCACGCTCTTCTGGCAGTAGACCGAATGTAGCGATTTGTTTCCCCCAGACGAATCTCCAAGTCCTTAACCCATTGGGCGGCTGAAATTATGCCATGTCTCAACTTTTTCTTTAATTTCAAATAGGTGGCAACCTTTTGGAAAGATCCTTGTGGCAACCTTTTAGAAACATTCTTGTGAAAACAGCTAAGTAGGGGAGCTGGAAATATAGCACGTTACCTGTATTCAAAAGTATATCCAAACGGTTCAGGTCGTTGTTGAGATTATAGCGGCAATAAAAGAAAATAAATATAAAGTTGGTAACCCTAACTGATAAAAATAGCTTGAATATTTGTATTGAAATACTTCGTAAAAAAAATTTCATTTGATATCGATATTGGCATTTCTTATCAAATTTTGTTTTTAATTTAAAATAGGTGGCAACCCTGTAAAGACGTTGTATGTGGAAACACTCAACTGATAGCACTTAGGTTGTAGCAAATAAACTATTTGCAAAATTTCATGGAAATATATTAAGTCGTTTCGAGATAAATGACTTACAAAAGAATATCGTATTTGGCATATTGGTTTCAACCCTAGCTGGTAACCCTACCTACAAATATCATACCTGGTCATTATCTTCTTGCGCTAATATCTTTTCGTAAATTTAAATATTGTGTGGGGTCGTAAATGCCTTTTGGGTAATAAGCCAAAGTGTCTAATTTTTCTTAGGTCGACTTATGCTGTTATTGCTTATGTGAACAGATCTATGGACTCTGATTTACTGTAAACCTCATGCGGCAGTTTCATTAAGATCCGTTGAAGGCGCCGAACGTTTATAAAATAAAATTTTAAATTTCCAGCTACCCAGCAGTAACACACAAAGATAAAGTACTCGTTTTCTAACTCAGCTTAAACTCGGCCGAAAAATACCAGATGAGTGTCAAGAGTGGAAAAAATCCTAGTAGAACTTATTTTTATAATTCCATACCACCAGCACCATAGCTCAAACTTTCAACCACATGTAGGCCGAGTAATACTGCACCATGCGCGGAGACATTTTAATTAGTTGGTGTTAAGGGGAGACACACCGCATGCCCCCTAAAACATTCAGCATGTCGGGGTTCAGTCTGGATAGAGAGGAATAAGCCAAAGTATCTCTGTTACAGTATCCAGAAGTTGAAACAGTGCGTCTCTTGTCTGCCTAGGAAGTTTGGGGTTCCTCATCGGAAACAGTTGGCGCTTGTGTGTTAATGAGGACAATTATCGGTCGTGAGCCGACGAAAGAGCTAACCGACTCGGTATGGATGTTGTTTAGGTCGTGTCCATGCACCTTTAGACCAAACGGCGAAATTTTTGGTGCCCGATTTCATTATATTGCTTACGGAGATGTTTCCTTATTTGCCTAGGAGGTGGATTTTCTTCGAGCAGGTGCCTTTTCGGCTGTTGCGATTTGTAACAGTTGAACAACAACTGCCTGCTGAGCATTTCGTTATGCTCTTTAAGACAGAGAATTTTGGCCTCACTAGGTAGATGGTGTTCCGCTGACATAAGAAGACATCTCGTGGCACTTTTGAGTGGAGTGCTCTGACAGGCCTACAACTTCCTCCAGTATGTGTTCGATAGCCTTGGAGACCATATTAGCGAAGCGTGACGCAGAACCGGTATGTCGCCAGCAACGTTTCTTTATCATTCCTCAATTATTGCCAACCAGTGACTAAAGGATTTTGTTGCAGTTTTGTGCATTGGTGGCGATCGTGGCTGTGTGAGCAACAAAAGTAATCATATTACCAAACGTCACCTCTTAGATTTTGTGATACGGTACAGTCGAAAACTTAATGCCTCGACGTAGACGTCTAATTCCAAGTTCACTTGCGCCGTCAAAGTCGTAAAAAAGGTGGCCGATTACTTAGTGGGTGACAATACCAGGTTTCGCTTGGCGAAGAAACCGGATGAGGAAGATAGAAGTTGCGAAAATCGTGGAATCATAAGCGTAAGATACGATCGAGACACCCTCTGGTGGCGGGGGAACCTTGATATGTAGTAATTAAATAAAGAAATGTTTCGGTATATTTTGAACTAGTTAGAGATTGGTATATTTCAGTGCGAAAACTCAAAATTGACATCAACTAGGTAGGGATGTGAGCTCGAGTCGTAAAAATCGATTACTCAAAAATCGATTTTAGAAGAAAATAAGCGATTATTGTGCTAAATCGATTTTTTATACGAAAAATGCTTATTCGATGTATTAGTAAGTATTTACTTTTAACTTTTGACTAAAATTCAGATTACATGAAGTGGTTTATACGAAACTATGTAGTTTTAACTGTAGTCTGTATTTTTAACCACAAGGGGAACTATTTACAAATATCGATTTATAATAGGTAATTCTTATAATCGATACTTACTATTAATTAAATCGATAGTTAAAAAAATAATCGATTAATGTACAAATCTATTATTTATTCAAAACACTACTTGTAAAACGTCGCCAAGTTAGATATATCTGTCAGTTCCTTATATGGAAAAAATTTATGTTTGTCTGGCTAGTTCGTCTTGTCCTCCATACTGGCTATGACATAGTAAACAACTAGTTATTTTCACTTCAGGGTACAGACATGCCGATACACGGCACATCTCCAGGCCACGCCTTTATAATTAACTCTTCATTTTTGGAGGAAAAAAACAACCTCACAAGAGTATTCAAATACTTATTTAAAGTTCGCTAATTTATATTTAATTAAAGCGGATAATCACCTCATCTCCGGCACGTGATAAAAAAATCAACAAACAAAGTGAGAGCATAATGCGCGTATAAATAATGAACTTGTGAATAATGCTCATAATTGAAATAATCACGGTTATTCATAAAAATTGCAAAAACCCACTCTCCTTCAGCTCCACACGAATACACAAACATAATCCCTTATACAGACTTATACATGGAAAGCTATCTAATCAGTGTTGTTTAGCCACACTTAAGCTCCACTTACCTTTTCATGCGCCTTTTTCGTGCACCCTTTCGTCTTTCCTTTTCCGTTTCATAAAAAATTCAAGACCACTTATTGGCCAACCAAGTATGAGTATATCTCATAACTGGAGTCATCCAAAACAGCAGGTACTTTGCTGGCCCTCTTTTTGTAGTGTTTTTTTGTTGTTTTTATATATTTGTTAAAATGCAGTCTTATTACTTTTTTTTACTTCGCTAAAAATCAACTTAAATGTTGAAAAATAAATAGAAACACAAAACCTTAGCTGCTTTTCTTTTTTATCAACGAAAATAACTCTGTTTGTTTGTATATTTACGGGTGTCAGTACGCGCTAAATTTATTTATTCTCGGTCACTAATTTTAAGTAAATTATTTGCTCTTCAACTGTTAATTTTTGATGTTAACAAAGCTACTCTTGCTTTCCAGAGATAATTTTTTGTTTAAATATATTGTACACAGGCGAAGAATACTTCAAAAATAAATTTGGTTGCTTTTTGAACCCAAAGGAGGTCGGAGAAGTCGCATTGCTTTGGCAAGTTTTAAGGTCTATGTCCGCGAAGCGGCTGTGAAACTTGAATAGAATAGAATTCGTACCATCAATTTCAGGCTTCGCTGGGTAGCCACTGACCACCCATTTGGTTTATCGTGTTGATGGAAGATTGCATCAGCAGCGTCGGGTACCATAAGGTACGGACGCAACCGGACGTTTATCATAGATCAAGCAACTCGCCATGCAAAGGAGTAACATAACAACAAAAATGGTCAGCTGGCTGGTATCTTCACTAAGGCTAAGGCAACTCATTTTCATGATATCCGGGTCTACTTAATGGAATGTCTAAGGTTTTACCCTACCAAGCGCTGTTAATTCATCCACATCCAAGAGTAATATCGGATAAGCAGGCTGAAGTACTTGTATTACAACAACAACATAACTGATTTCCAAGATCCACAATACATGAGGCAAGGACATAACAACACATGTGGAAATAAAGGGCTTAAAATGTGGATGTGTGCTGGTGCCTCAGGCTGTCCTATTCAATATTTTTTACATCCGTCCCAATGGAGGTGTTATTTGCCTTATTTCCTGTCCGAAGATTTTTTAACTTAAATGTCCCCAGACTCTGCGCACAACCCGGCTACGTTATTAGGAAAAATATTTGAACACCTCCTGGTGAACAGATACTGGGAAAGACCTCAGTGAGAACTTTAGCCGACTAAGGCAGAGTGGCCTCCCTGAAAAGCTCTCTCTGTTTCAGCTGCTAACATAAACAGCTCACATAACATTGAGTGTTCGAATTAGGAAATTCCACAAAATCTGCCATGTTCTGCGAATGGATAAAGATGTAGGGTTCCAAAGGATTTTGCGATCGACAATTGAATGCGGTAGCAGAGAAAGGAAGCCTCGATTGAGATGAAAAAAAAACAAAATTGAAAACAGAATGAGGACTCGCTTGGTGTTTCCAATTAGACTCCGTAATCGCTTGAAAGGGATGACTGCGGTGCTTTGATGCGCCACATCCAAAATCGCCTAACCGGTTAATAGGCAATAAATGATGACCATAAGATCATTTTCTTTGCGTCTAGAGGGGTACAGTCAGGCATCTACAAACCAGACCTGTCTAACTATTTTCCTGAGGATCCATAGAATGATTGAGTAGTGGTAACTTTCAATTTTAAATAATTATTTTCCAATTAATTAAAAAAATAATCAACAAAATAATGACTTTTTACGATTATCCAAAAAAAATCTAAAATAAGCAAAAAAAAGTTGATTTGATTACTTTTGATTTTTTTCTTTTATTATTAATGATTTTTTCAGTATTGCACATAAATATACACATCAAAAATACCAAAAAAGAAAACATAAAAAAACCAAGAAAATCAAAAAAAATCAAATTTATCTAAAGTAATCAAAACAACTTTTTTTGATTATTATTTTACCATTACTTTAAATTTTTTATGATTATTTTCCACCTAATGAAAAAAAAAATAACCAAAAAAAAAACCACTTTTTACGATAATCAAAAAAAAACATCTAATCAAATCAACTTTTTTTGATTGTTTTTGATTTTTTTTTTTATTATTCTTGATTTTTTCAGTATTGCACATAAGTATACACATCAACAATGCTAAAAAAAATTTACAAAAAGTCAAAGATAATCAAAAAAAACCAAGAAAATAAAAAAAAAACCAAATTTATCTAAAGTAATCAAAACAACTTTTTTTGATTATTATTTTACCATTACTTTAAATTTTTTATGATTATTTTCCACCTAATGAAAGAAAAAATAACCAAAAAAGAACCACTTTTTACGATAATCAAAAAAAAACATCTAATCAAATCAACTTTTTTTGATTGTTTTTGATTTTTTTTTTTATTATTCTTGATTTTTTCAGTATTGCACATAAGTATACACATCAACAATGCTAAAAAAATTTACAAAAAGTCAAAGATAATCAAAAAACCAAGAAAATAAAAAAAAAATCAAATTTATCTAAAGTAATCTAAACAACTTTTTTTGATTATTATTTTACCATTACTTTAAATTTTTTATGATTATTTTCCACCTAATGAAAGAAAAAATAACCAAAAAAGAACCACTTTTTACGATAATCAAAAAAAAAACATCTAATCAAATCAACTTTTTTTGATTGTTTTTGATTTTTTTTTTTATTATTCTTGATTTTTTCAGTATTGCACATAAGTATACACATCAACAATGCTAAAAAAATTTACAAAAAGTCAAAGATAATCAAAAAACCAAGAAAATAAAAAAAAAATCAAATTTATCTAAAGTAATCAAAACAACTTTTTTTGATTATTATTTTACCATTACTTTAAATTTTTTATGATTATTTTCCACCTAATGAAAAAAAAAAATAAACAAAAAAAACCACTTTTTACGATTATCAAAAAAAAAAAATCTAATCAAATCAACTTTTTTTGATTGTTTCTGATTTTTTTTTTTATTATTCTTGATTTTTTCAGTATTGCACATAAGTATACACATCAACAATGCTAAAAAAAATTTACAAAATGTCAAAGATAATCAAAAAAAACCAAGAAAATAAAAAAAAAAACCAAATTTTTCTAAAGTAATCAAAACAACTTTTTTTGATTATTATTTTACCATTACTTTAAATTTTTAATGATTATTTTCCAACTAATGAAAAAAAATAACCAAAAAAAAAAACCACCTTTTAAGACTATAAAAAAAAATCAAAAACAATCAAAAGAAGTTGATTTGATTAGATTTTTTTTTTGATTATTCTTGATTTTTTCAGTATTGCACATAACTATAGACATCAACAATGCTAAAAAAAATTTACAAAAAGTCAAAGATAATCAAAAAAACCAAAAAAACAAAAATAATCAAAAGTAATCCAAAACAACTTTTTTTTAAAATTTTTTTTTTTTTCAATAATGGTAAAAAATCATGATTCATTTTTGATTTTTCTAATTGTAGTCAATTAATTAATTACCGTTTTTTAAAAAACTATTAAAATAATCGTTATCAATTAAAGAAGCCGTCTAATTAATTGATTACTAATTACTAACCAAAGTTAACAGGTCTGCTACAAACAAGACTTCACCAAACAGGTTGAAGCCGAACCACGATTATAGACCCTCTTTGAGATCGAATGCAAAGAGAAGTAAATGAGCCAAAGAAGGTACCTTTAAAAGAATGATTTATTAAACAGAAATAAGGAGAATACCATTGGGTGCTCTAGTAAAATACTACTGTTTTGTTATGCTACTAGAAAGCACGATTTGGAGTCACCTGGTCTGTGACCACTTTTAGTTTCAAACCCTCGGAGAGGTTATTCTCCAATCTAACTGAGCTGGTGGTGCTCTTTCATTTCGCATAGCCGTATACGTTTTTGAGGAAATTCAGATATATCTTTTACGGCTTTTCTTTTCCTTATTTCCTATCGTCAAAGGGAAGTCGCAAAGATCTGGTTCATTTTAGTTTTAGTAGGTCCTAAGCCGCGCTGATAAGACCAAGTCAACTTGTCGACGATCGGCTTCAGTATTGCGCAGAATGCGCTAGACATAACCTTAGATTAAATTCGGTTGGCAAGCACTATAGATAGATATAGTTGGAGGATTGCACTGCGAGCAAAGGGCTAGGTTGCCCAATGGCTGTTCTGCAACAACTGTAATATGTTATTTATATACAAATCAATGCGAAAGGGGAAGACAGAGCAAAGATGTAGAAAAAGAAATAATAAAACAAGAATAAATATATTAGGGGCAGAGAAATGAAAATGATAGAAGAGAAGTGGAGATAGCAGAATCTTTTTGTATGGAGAACAACATCAGCAGTTTTCGTTAGGGCTACTTATCTAAGTATTTGAATAGATTCAGCAGCAAACCGTAATTTCTTAATGCTTTGCCATGGTTCCCGATTGCGGCAGGGAGCTCTCCCTCGGCTGTACTTCATATGTACAGCATTCAAATAAATGTTTTTTAAACACAAAACTCTGCATGTTTGTATTGTCAGTTTGTGTAAAGCAATGTCATGCCAAACCTCCCAAACATGCGGTGAAGCGTGCAGCCCAGGTATGTCCGATAGTACGCTGCGTATGTGGAACAATTTATTTTGAACACGTGCCACACAAGGGATTACTTTTATTTACTCACTTTCATTTGTATTTATTTACGTACTTGGAAAACTAACAACACACAACACTGAACATATATATGAAGAAGGGTATACAACTAGAATGGCAACGAGGGAGTAAAATCAGAGTGTTGGTGTAAAAATGTAACAACATGTAAGCAAAACAAATACAAATGTGTGTGTATTAACTGTATGGATGGAATATGTGAGTCCTTTAATTTTAAGTTGCACACTTAGCAATACAACGATAGGAATTTCATGCAATTCTATGTGGTAGATGTTGAATGATGTGCATACAAACATATAGACAGATACAAATTCTAAAAACTGGTGCCTTGACTTCTGTTCCTCGCATGAAGGTCGCCCTTTTGCGTTTTTCTTTAACATCTATGATTTTTTATTTTATCTTATTTTATTTTATTTTATTTTATTTTATTTTATTTTATTTTATTTTATTCTATTTTATTTTATTTTATTTTATTTTATTTTATTTTATTTTATTTTATTTATTTTACTCTTATTTTATTTTATTTTATTTTATGTTTTTATTATGTTTTATTTTTTAGTCTTTTATTTATTTTTATTTTATTTTGTTTTATTTTATTTAATTTTTTTTTACTTAATATTTTCCTTTATTTTATTTTATTTATTTTAATCTTATTTTATTTTGTTTTATTTTATTTTTTATTATAATTTATTTTTTTTTTTGTCTGTTATTTATTTTTATTTTATTCTGTTTTATTCATTTTATCTTATTTTATTTCATTTTATTTTATTTTTTTACTTTATATTTTTTTAAATTTATTTTATTTTATTTTATTTTATTTTATTTATTTTGATCTTATTTTATTTTATTTTATTTTATTACTATTGTTTTTATTTTATTTTTTTATTATATTTTTTTCTTTTATTTATTTTTATTTTATTTAATTTTTTTTATTCTATTTTAATTTATTTTATTTTATTTTATTCGAGTTTATTTTATTTTATTTAATTTCATTTTATTTTATTTTGTTGTATTTTTTTTTTTAATCTAATTTTATTTTAATTTAAATTTTTTTATTTTTAAATATTTTTTTTTATTTTTTTTATTTTATTTATACACACCAGTAACTCCACCAAATTTATTTCCAAATATTATAGGACCTTAATAAAATTTGTGGTAAGCCATATCTACCCGCACCGAAGTTTATTATAAACCCCTGCAAAAGTCTTGATTGAGGTGATCAGTTCTATGACCAAAAATTTTAGCTCATTTTCTCATTTTAATAAGACATTCAACGTTGTCGCTCAATAAATAAGGAACACAAAAATTGGAAACATTTGCGAACAGTTAAAAATGTATCGAATAAAACACTTACGTTTATCTATAAACAATTTTTATAACTTTTCTATCCTTCACATAAACACGCACACACTCACACATATATACGCATGAATGTAAAGTAAATTTGAAACTTTGTAAAGCATAAAGTTCGGACAGCATAAAATAACAATCCTTCATATTTTCCTGCTTCATCGTCTGTGTGAGGAAAATAAGGACAACATCAGTTGGTTCTTTTTGTTGTCTGCGGAAAATATGATTAAGCTTTTGTACTAGTAATAACATCAAAATTGTTTGCGAAGCTTCAATTGAAAATTTTTTAAAATTTTATACTGGAATATATAACAAGAAGATATTGCAAATTTTATGATGTCAAAAACTTTAAAATCAACTTTTGTGAATATCTTATAAAAAGTTACAATTTTTTTCTTTTATTTCGAAATTTCTTGATCACTTTTTTTGATTCCAGTTCAAATCTTATTGCAATGTCTTCCTTCTTATGAAAGTCGCTAGGTTTCGGAGGGCAAGGAGTGGTGTCAAAATACCTTCAGCCAGTCTCTCATAACTACGACACTGATTTCGACTAACCATTTAACAAAATTAAAATTTAAGTGGTAAGCACACCGACACAGTTTACCCAATATTATTCAAAGAACAAATTACACACAAACTCATGAGCGCCATCTACCATGCATGTGAACTTACTTGCTCACTTCCTTACATGCTTGTCCAAACCAATGGCTTTTAGTTATTTCAATCTTGCAATCGTCTCTCTATTAGCATGGTATTTACATCTACATTAAAACTTACTTGAATATTAATACAGAAGTTGTATTGTGCCGTCATTTTAGCTGTCATTTTGTTAATTTGAGCATATTCGATTTGATAAATTATGAAGCGAGACCTGTGTGATGAAAGATGTCAAACATAAGAGCAGCAAGCTATAAATGGAATACTTGACAGAAGTAGACGTGGATAACCTTAAATATGTTTAGTAATGTGACGCATTCTTATGCTTCCATACTGCTTTGATAAACATGTTGACAGACATGCGACGTATGAGTGATGTTCGATTACGATGCGTACTTTCACATTTAAAATCGGTATATACATGTGCAATAGAGTGTATATGAAAGAGAGATTGTAAATATTTATTAGGCAGCTCAAACTTTTATTATTTATAAGCATATTTTCTTTCACAAAAAAATAAAATAAAAATATCTTGATTGGAAATGCTTAAGAAGGAGAGCTTGAAGTATAACATATCAGATTAAAAAAAATGCAATAGGTTAAAGCAATATAATTAGTTGGCAACCCTCTATTATAATGATACTTGAAAATATTTTAGTTGAAATACGACGTAAAATACTCTTAAGATTGCATAGCCATAGTTGCCATATCTCAATACATTTATTGTTGTAAATTCAAACAGGTGGGACTCATTTAAAAATTCGAGCCTCTGAACTATAGTGTTACCTATAAGCATAAGTTGATCCAAAGAGTTCACGCTGTTTTCGAGAAAATAGCCTCAATGCAAAAAAAAATTTGCTGGTATTATACGGTTTTATATCCGTAGGGCATATCCCATTCAGTTGTCAAAGAAGTTTAAATAGCTGGCAACTCTGTGTAAACATACTAATTGGCAGCCCTTAGTAAGAGAGCTGCAAAAACATAATATAATAGGGTTAGGTGACACCCCCATTAACTTTTTCGACCCGGAAACATGGTGAATTTGGTTAAAACGCAGCGGCTTCGCAGGCCATGTTGTGCGAATATATGAAGATGCTCAAGCCAAGAAGGTATTCTTATCGGCGCCTGCCATTGCTGGCAGAGGAAGAGGGAGACCTCGACTACGATGAAAGGACCAAGTGGAGACCGTTTTTCAATAACGTGGTGTTTCCACGGAGCAGATAAATTCTGCGATTTTTTCCTTATAGCTGTGTGTAAAATTTATAAAAGTCCACGCAAGTGTGTAAAGTTTCTAATCGCTATTCACCTGCGAATGGCTAAAGCGCTTCTTTGGCATGCGGTTAAAGTAACTTACTACTTCCAGGCGCTCGCGTCCAAGCTTCCTCTGGCAGAGGAAGACGCAGACCACTACTCCCATGGAAAAACTGAAATCAGCAACCAGTTCACGTTCGCCGTAATCCAGTTACGTCTTCGGCTGCGTTACGGATTGCTCCTAAGATATGCTTCCTCTGCTCATGCATTCCACTGGGTTGAATTGTGCTCTCGGACAGCACATTGCGATTCCAACTTTTTGACGTCCAGCTTTCCCTGAGTTTTTTGTTGCACCTGTTCTGTCGTACAGAGACGGATACGAATCTTGGTTGCTACTAGGTAGTGATCAGAGTTTATGTTAGATCCTCGTATTGTGCGCATATCTAAAAAGCTTTAAGCATGGCGTCCGTCTATCACAACGTAGTAGATCTAGTTGCGTGTTTTTCGATCTGGGGACAGCTGTGTAGGCTGATGGATCTTCTTGTGCATAATCCAAGTGCTGGATATGACCATGTTTCGGGCACGAGCGAAGTCGAGGGCCTATATCATGTACGGGTGTGAACTACAGTACTCGGTGACGAAGTCTCTCCGAATTTCCACTTGTCTACATGTGCACTTCAGTAGATGTTGCAAGGTGTTTTGTTCGTATTTCCTTGTCCCATCCATCGCATCTCTTGTATGGCGGTGATGTCAGCTTTTGTCTTCCTCAGTACCTCAATCAGCTCGTCAGTGGCACCTACCCCATTAAGGGATCGGACATTCCAGGTGCATGTCCCTATCTCGTAGCGGGTGTTGTCATCTAAAAACGGGGTTCTCATATCAGAGGCTTCGGAACGTTGTTTTCTGTGCTTTGTTTTACACCCAACGCACAGCCCGTTTGTTGTTGTTGTTGTTGTTGTTGTAGCGACTACTTAACCTGCCTAGGACCCGTTTCGCGGAGGGTTGTATTTCAATTACACGCTTGTATAGAGAGCCGCTTGATCCAAAACATACGCTTGCTTGCAGCAGCAGCACATGGTAATCAGACGCTGCTGTTTGAATCCCCTAGCAAGCCCTTAAACCGATTATGTCGGAATGGACTCAATAGGTTATCGCCATCTCAAGTTTAGCGCACCACCAAACTTGTGTTGGGTGGCTACCCAGAGGATACATGGGAGCAAGAGCCCGGAAGTATTGAGCTACTTGGACTGCATGCAAAAGAATCGCTCTGGCCATTACCAGGTGAATGGCGATCAAAAACTTTCCCCACCTGTCGTGGATTTCTACATACGGTCCCACCCTCCATGTTCCAGATTAACATTGATAAATTTACACTTACCAGCATAAATAAATGTAATAGCAAAATTTCACTTCTCATGTGGGATTAGTTTATATCCCCAAACCACTTTTAGGCATAACACAAACTCAAAATACTCAAAGGGTTTCATTTATCATCTACGCACCACGCAATGAAATACCAAAATAGATGGAAGAAATACTAGTTTCAAATAAGGGTTTCTTAGTCAGGTTAAACTAGTCCGTAGAAGACTTTATTTGTGGTAAACAAAATAAAAAGTTGTATGCAATAACTGTGCCGGCCAGAAAGAGTTCCAGTATATATTTTATTTTAATTTTCATGTTTCCAGCATCAGAACTTTGGTCTCTATCTGAACCAAGCACTCATCCAGTATGAGCGAAGTAATTTCAATTATTTACTTTACTTGAACTATGAGTACCCTGTTTGTATATTCTGAATTAATGTGGGACTGCTTTATTTTGGTCTAAAATGTTAAAAAGGTCAATTGACTCACAGTCGATACAGTAAACTAGCTGGGTTGTTTGGGATTCCTAATGTGTGTTAGCTAGTTTACAACTAGTTTGTTTAACTACTGGGTAACTATGCTTATGCGTGTGTACACAACTCACCCATAGCATAAATTCGGAAATTGTATTGGTTAAGACGGATATTGTATATGTATCCGCCTGATAGCAGCATGTTTAATACGACTAAGCAAGATGCTATTGCTAAAGTGGGGGGTAGTGTGACACAATAAATAGCTGCATATTGAATTGAGTGACCTTAATAGCATTCCTGCAGTCAACAGCCGAACTACTCAGCAAACATTCTAGTTCATTGACTATACACTTTGTGGGCGTATTCATGTTATTTTTTTTTTACCTGACTAGTTTCAAACTAGTTATAAAAATAGCAATGCAAGCAAGAATTTGTATTTCAAACTAGTACACCCATCCCCGCTTCGCTGCTCGAACTTATAACAGACTCATTCCGATTTTAATCATTATATCTCCCACACATACCAGATAAAATATGAAATTTAATTACATAGCTTATTAAAACACTTATTATCAGCTTTCGTTCGATACCGAATATTGTACTAAACACATCTTGGGTCATCTTGGTCCACATATTGCTCGATATCTCCGAAACTGTTCGAGACATGGGAACATGTGATATCTTAAATTTTAACCTAAAAGTCCAATAATATAACAGTAAAAATTCCATTTAATTCCATTCAGCAGTGTTTGAGTGATGCGCGACCAAACATACAGACAGACACACAGAAATTCTAAAAATGGTTGATTTGGCTTTTGCTAGCACGATAATGATTCCTCCTATCGATTTTTCTTAAACATTTGCAATGTACAGACATCGACCTCCTAGAATTTAACCCTGCGGGTTAGGGGTTTAGAATATGCCCAAGGTAGGCATACCGGTCGTAAGAGGCGACTAATATGCTCAAAGGTAATGACGTGCAACTCGATTGTTGATCTACGGATATGATGCTGCTCACCTCTCAGTACCCACCTTATGCTTCCTTACGGAAGGAGGGGTGACATGACCTAGAAGTTTTCACTGGTCATTAATCGCTACCACGACAGTCGGGCAGTACCGCAAGGGAGTACCAGAGCGTACCGGGTTCAAATCCGGAATGTTAATTCAACAACACTCCCCAAAATCTCCGGGGAGGGTTTTTGTCGTTACCACAACAACAACAACAACCTGCTACAATTTTATTATATGTAGAGATAATGTTTTATATTTGCATTGAAAGTTTTGTACAGTTGTGTTCAATATGCTAGTAGTGAAATTAAATTGGATATCGTTTGACGAAATAAAATAAAGCTGTGTTTATAATAATTTTCATTTAAAATACAGCGAATTCTCTAATAGAAACTTTAAAATTTACACAAAGTTGGGAAAAATTAATTAAACTTTTAAAAATTCCCATTCAAATTTCAATATTTTTGTGCAGAATTTTTTAAAAATGTTGGGTACGCAGTTTTAAAGCTCATTCAATTTTAGCACAAAAATGTGCAAAATTAAAGGACCTCAAAATTTCCACTGAATTTTTACCATTTTTTTTTGTCAAGGATGCTGGCCATTTTCTCTATACAAAATTAAGTAGTCCTCATGCGTTGTATGGAAGAAACAACTCAACAACCTTGACGAAAAAAATTCGAAAAATTCAGGGAAATCTTTTAGCTAGGTCTTACATGCAGAATGTTACACTAAAATTGATTGGTCTAGAAAATTGCGTACTCAGACATTTTCTGAAAACTTTCCCAAAAATATTGAAATTTTTATTAATATTTTTTAAAACTTGATAAACTTTTCTGAACTTTGTGCAAACTTTGAAAATTTTTTTAAATGGTTTCTGTTATAGAATTTGCTATATTTTAAATACAAATTATTAAAATCATAGATTTTTCTTATTTTGTCGAACGATATCCATTTTAATATCACTACTATAATATTGAACACAGCTGCATATGCACTTCCCTTGGTTTCCCCTAGTGAAAAAATTCGTATAGGATTGATTTGCCACTATTAGTCGAGAGGAGTAGTTCCAGCTCGAAAAACGGAAACCCTTAAAAACCACAAAAAATGTGTTGCATTTCAAGTTAACGCCTTTTATGCCCTCCACCCTTCGTTGTATAAGCTAAAAGGGGAACTAAACTTTCGTAAGACTATCGATTCAGCTTCGGTTAGCTTTAAATCGAATGATACTCGTAGAATACCAAAAATGCGTACATATATAGTCCGAAACAATCTTTTCTCGCGGTACTTTCTTAATTTCAACAACATAGAACATATCTTATGCTTAATCTAGTTTTGTAGTTTACTTAAGCAATTCCTACGGAACACCTGACAGCTAGCCGTTGATAAGATGCTAAATCGGGAGAGCGTAATTCTATTAACATATCAGAGTGCCATTTTCCAACACCTAGCCGCTGTCAAGTTTTTACTCTTGAAGCTCTTTTATAATCTACTGCCAGATCCGGTAGAGGTTTTTCTGAGCGATAACATTTCTGCAACCAATTTATAAACTTAAAATTGGTGATATTGTAACTTTTCGTAGAAGTTCGTAGCTCTCTCTCTCTTCATCTCTTACTCGCTCTCAGCCCTTCACCCTTTCATTATCCTTCTCGTTCTCCCTCCCATGAACTCATCATCCTTATCTCTCTCTCTATTTTTCCAGCCCTCCCTCTCACTACCACTTCGTCTCTCTCTCACCCGCACTGTCACTTTCTCTTTCAATTCCCTCACCCTCTCACACTCAAGATCATCCTCAACCTATCTTTTTCCGCTTCTTATTCCTTTTCTTCCACCACATTCTGTTCAAAATCTTGGAAACGGGTTCCCATATGGGACTATAAACCACTATTTAAAACTGTTACAAACACCTTCATGGTATGACCTTCATGCTCATAATGACTAGCATGCCAATTCATGTGGAGCTGATGCAGAAGCATACAGCTTACATCTCGTAGGACGACGCCATGCTAAAAATATCACTTGCTAATATAGAAAACTAACAGAACTCGAATTAGTTGAGGCGTTGGCAAACTAGTACTTGGCTAGCATTCAAGCAGTAGATTTGACTAAAAAGATAAGTTAGCTAATATTGAGGTTTAGAACCCATGATATTATTTGCTATATTTCAGCAATATTTAAAAGTGGCAGTAAATAAGAATAAGCGCAAATATCAGCATTACTCTGTTCGCACAGCTCTCAAATATTTTATTCTCGGCGGCTATACAGCTCAGCTTCTTGCGCACTACGTATATCCTCAGCGGATAGAATGGGACTGCTATGTAAGATAAGCTCGGTCTTAATCTTCTCGGAGCAAGTTATTATTATTATTGTGTCGAATGTCGCTCTATCCCTGAACATACGGACGCATAAATAATACGAAATTATAGTTAAGAAAACAAGTCAGAAACTTAACTAACTAGGTCAAAAGTATTAAAATGTTATATCAATCTACTTAGATGACGTTCAACTTCAAGTTTTCAATGATCTTATATCAATAAAAACTTAAAACTAGGTGAAAAATAGAAACAAAGCTTCTTAGTGAGTTTTGCGTATTGAGTGATTTTTTTGTTTTTCTTTTTATTATTAAACATTTGCTTTGCTGGAAGAAAAATATCTCGAATGTATCTTGGGCACATATTCTTGAACATGCAAACGCATTTTTATAAGAAAAATCTGAAGCAACGCCAAGCGTAACACTAACAAATTAAAAGACGATTAATCAAAGTAGCGCAAAGCACAAGCAATAGAGACAGTGAGACCGCAACAGTACCACTTTGTTGATGAATTAGCTGAATACGTTACTTTGTTGTTATTAAGTTAAAGTTTTCAATGAAGCGTAAATTTGACACAAATAAACTTGTTTCATCTTGTTTGGGTGTGATTATTGCGGAAATTTGTAATTAACTTTACAGCTTAAAACAAAAATTGTTAAACTGATGCGGGATGCATAGAGTGACGAAGAATATTATATTATGTTTTTTGTATGGCCGAAGCGAGTGGATAAAATTTAGACACTTCCCAATTTTTTACGCACGAATGTTTTTCATTAGAGTTTCTCTTGTAAACGAGGAGTATAAATTGAATTTTCTTGGTTTTGCCAAAAGCCGCTGCAGCGATGACTGGCGTGCTTTGCACGATAGCGAATTTATTGCGGATGCCATGACGTATGAGCAACTTTTCGTATTACAGTCAGACCTGTTTTGATTAGTAATTAGTAACCAATTAATTAGACGGCTTTTTAACTGGTAATGATTATTTTAATTGTTTTTCAAGAAAAGACAATTATTAGTTCACTACGATTAGAAAAAAACAAAAAGAAATCAAAAATAATTAAAAACAAAAGTAAGAAAAAATAAAAAAAATCAAAAAAAAAAAAAAAAGAAGAAAAAAATCTTCCAAAATATTCAAAAGGTATATTAACTTTAGTCGCGTAACGGTGGTATGTAACGGCATAAACGGATCGAGACAGATATTGACTAATAAACATGAAAATGTTCAGTTCGTCTGTTAGCACGATAACTTGAGTAAATTTTGAGATATCTCAACGAAATTTGGTATGCAGCTTCCTTGGCACTTATCTCCGAGCTTTATTTAAAATGGGCGAAATAGGATGATAGCGAAACCCACTTTTTATAAATAGAATATTTTCGAAAATACAAAAAAAGTGATTATTCAGTGCATAATACACTTGTAAGGATAAAATTTGGTGTGTACATTAATGTTAAGGCAAAAAATTAATTTTTTCAAGAAATTTTTGAAAATGGGCTTGGCACCGCCCACTTTTGATTAAGTCAAATTTAGAAATAATATTAATCATAAATTAAAAACCGTTCAAGATATTGAAACGAAATTCAGCATCAGGGTTTCCAGGTATACAAGGAATTTTCCAGGAAAAAATGGGCGGGATCGGTTGAGGTTTACGCCCACTTTTATATGAAAGATTTTGAAGAGGATCGTAGATATATTAAATAGGCAATAACTTTGCGTACAAAAGCTTTATATCATTTCTATTTCACTTTCAAAGTGTTCGTGAACGAAGAAAGTCGAACAATATATAAATTATTGAAAATGGGCGTGGACCCGCCCCTTTTATAGTGGATTATTTCACAAAACTTTTATGCCATAACTCTGACAAAAATTTATTTATCGAAACGATATTTGGTGAAAATGTTCTATATATAAAGGCAAATGTTTGATTTAAAAATGGGCGGAATCGGTCAACGACCACGCCCAGTTTTTAGCATAGTTCTGAAAAATTTGCTTGTAAAATATAAAACGCGATATTTTTATAACCAGGCAAGCTATATCAATAAGACCTTTTACATATAATACTCGTAAGATTTTTAAGCCAAACTCAACCGAAAGAAAATTTTTTTGATTTTGGGTAAGTAGGGGTGGCGCCGCCCAATTTTCGGCATAAAAATTCTGTTATTTTCAAAGCTAGATATTTCCATCAAAATTGGTAAGGTGCTTCTCAATAGTCTGTAGTATACCCCTGCCAAAAATTATATTCTGATTTTTTTTGATTTTGTTTTTAACTACACGGCGGCCGCCGTGGTGTGAAGGTAGTGTTGCCGGCCTACCACACCGAATGTCCATTGTTCGAGCCCTGGTACAGGTAACATCAAAAGTGATTTGAAAAAAGTTTTTCAAAACGGGGTCGCCCCTCGGCAGTGGTTTGGCAAACTCTCCGAGTGTATTTCTGCCATGACAGGCTTCTCAGCAAAAATTCGTCTCCTTTGTAGATGCCGTTCGGAGTCGGCAAAAAACTGTAGGTCCCACCAATTTGTAGAGAAAATTCAAATCGGCACACCACAAATTGGAAGAGAAGCTTGGCGCAAAAATCTCTTAGGAGGTTTATGATGATATACCTGTTGTATATCGCGCCATAGAGATAGAGAGATTATTTGATATTTTTCAGTATTTTTAATGTGCATATTTATGTGCTTCTTCAACAATACTGAAAAAAATTTTAAAAATAAAAAAAATCAAAAGTAATCAAAACAACTTTTTTTGATTATTAGCATTTTTTTTTTTTTTGTAATAATTGTAAAAAGTCATGATTTTTTTGATTTTTTTTATTTACTTGGAAAATAACCATTAAAAATTTAAAGAAATAGTAATCAATCATTAAATGGCTTCTCAAGAAAATAATTCATCAAACTGGTAATCACTACGATTAGTAGTCATTATTTAGCAGGTCTGATTACAGTGTGGTTCATCACTATAGCATTTTCAAAATTTAATTTTTAAAGAAAATAGCAAAATTATACTAATTAGTCTGACAAGAAATCGTGGCTATTTTCGAAATAGCACTACAAATATAGCCTGTACGTGTTTATTGCTTTAAATTTTCATTAAAAATCAGCAATAATAATTTAATAATAATTATTATCACTGGTCTTGAGCTCGCAAAACTTAGCAAAATATGTAAATTGAACAGTCAGTAAAACCAACAACAAAATTTTTAAAGAAGAAAAATGTGAAAAATTATTGAAGATCAAAGGAGATTATAGAAATAACTAAAAGATGACGGTTGTGAGTGTACTATAGTTATGAAACAACATACCTATTTTAAACCAGCAAACTGAAAATACAGTTTTTAAGCCCATCGAAGTTTATTATAATAAAATTTTAATTTTGAATTTTTTAAAGATCGCACTGATTATTTAACATTCTGAAAATAACACGGATTTCGAAAAACGAGCCCAAAAGCTTTTTTGTTTTGTTTTTAGGGAACTATACATGCAAGTTTCAGAAACATAGTCGAACTGCGAAAAAAAGTAGCTCACTGCACAAATTTTTACTCGGATGGAAATACGCCTTCATTTAGATATTTTAAAGTTATTGAAAACCTCTTAAATCAGCGTTTCCCAACCTTCTTTAATATATTCAGTGGAAATCAGTCCTTATGCCAGCTTTCAAACTTTTGCGTAGGGTTTTCTATTTTAAGTTGTTTCAGGCAGTGGAGAGAAATGTATCACATCTTGAGTCCAAAGTTGGAGCTTTGACATGAACCAATTAGCATAATAATTTTGCTTGTCGGCTAAGTAAGCAAGCCTCAATTGAAATGTGTCACCTTCGAACATTGGAGGCAGATCGTGCTTTTCTTTGGATCCGAGAAAAATAAATACAGTTTTTTTTAATTTTTATATTCCGGTCAATGTATTGCCTTTGGAAAGCCAGGGTTCTTCAGAATGAGGATCATCAAACTAATCGACTATACTATATACTAACCATTTCGGTATTTCATCCTTCAGCTTTTTAGCTAAGAAAATTCTGCGACACATGTTACCATTACTGAAATAATTCCAAAAGGAAAAAATATGTACTATACGAGTATGTATGTTCTGCATATTTTTTTTTAAAACATTTTATCTGCTACTAGACGTTGATAAAAAAGGAGATGAATGGTCGAAAAATCCTCCCCAAAAACCCCTATCTCCACTGCGCTATTTGTTTATGTTTTTGTTTCTTCTTACTAGTTGCCTCCTTTGAGGCATAAAAAAAATAAATCAAGGGAAATGCGAACGCTTTCCAACTCTTTGAAATCCCTTTATTCCCATCCTAGGAGGCTTGCCCCTCTGGTTGGGAACTCCTGTTTTAAATAGTTTGGAAGACTTGGTTGTAGTTCTATTAAATTTCTTAAATTAAAAAATATGCACAAATTTTTCTACGCATCGTAACAAATATCCTTCAACACACTCATTCATTTATTTTTTTATATATTAAAGGAAAGCTTATTAATAATATATCCACTATCAATCATTCTTGTAGTCATATAAACCGCACAAAATGTAGTGCAATGCACTGGAAATAAAGCAAAAAATCGTAAAACAAACGCACAATAAACCAGATTTAATGTTTAAATAGATTTGCTTAATGGTTTATTGTGACCGCATTTGATTGTTTTTTTTTCTGGTTTTTATGATGTTTCATTGAGAAATGGGATTCGTTTGTTCAATTCAATTAAAGTATGGCTTTAAGTGCCCACTAAGAGAATGTACGTGTGATGAAAATAATAAAATATAGTATTGTGGAAATTATTTTTATTATTTAGATAATTATTAAAGCGAAGTTTGAATGTTATTTGAGGCGTGTTTTTTATCAATGTGAACAAACAGGGAGGTGGAGCTTTATATGCGGGCGATCCTGGCGTAGGTTATATCCTATTTTTCTCAGAAATCAGTTGGGTAGCTTGGTTTATCATTTAATTCTGAAATGTAGGGATGCAGACGAACATAATTCCCTACACCCTTAAGGATATCTTGCACCGGGCAGACTGAATTTAAAGACTTTAGCGCCAACACTTTCCTTTTCCTGCTTAGTATTAAGAAACCAAATCAAAATTCTGCTGTTATGATGGGTGTACCGATTGTATGTATGTCTCTATTCGTTCATCATTGATGAAGGCCCCATTTAAAACAGGTCAAGATGTTTGACCAGCACCATAAATGACCCTTCTTACCAGCCTGCTCTATGGCCTAACTCAAATCCAAGCTTACGAGCTCGTGAGCGAAATATTAAGCCATATAATTAAATACTACTGCTCCGCCTTCTTTTCGCATGTTATAGGAGCCTAGTTTTTCTTTTTTCATTCACTTTTTCCAGAGCAATTTCTAAACTCTCTTTTCTATCGCCCCTGCTCTTTTTATTTTTCTTATTGCTCCTTTTTATCTATTTATAGCTCCAATTCTTCCTGTTCCTTTTTGTCAGTCATGACTTCATGACTTTTCAGCATCTTCTTGTATTTTTTCCTTGCTTCTCCTTCTATGTATTTTGACTTTTAGATTTCCCTCCTCGTACTCTTCAGACGTCTTCTTCAATCTATTACAAATCTTCTTTTCTCTTTGTTCTCCATGTAATATACTCTTTTCCCCCTTCTCCTTGATCTCCACTTCTGATCCTCCTTTTTCATCCCTGTCCACTTCTTCCTGTTTTTATTTGTTTTCTTTCCCTTTTCTTCTAACCTTATCCTAATCCTTGAACATCTCTTTCTTCCATTCTAGCTGCTTAAACATTGTTATTATTTTGTGTCTAGCTCAACCGCCGATTTCTTGACCTAGATATCAAATCAAATGTGAAAGTCAAAGTCACAGTGAATAATAACAATAATGCATAACGACAAGCACAACAATGAAATCACAACAAAGTTATATTAGACTGTCCCAAATAATTTCTTTTTATGTTTTATTTTGTGTACCAACAATTCAATTGAATTGTTCATTTTACGGACTATACATTTTTAACGTATCCAAGACTATAAACGAGCTTAAGGCCAATAATAATGATTTTTATAAAATTTTTATGAAAATTATTATTTCTAATAATTTAATTAATTATTAAAAGTTTTTAACAGAATAGAAAAGGAAAATTTTAGAGACAACCGCCATGCTTTTCTTATAGATTTTGCCCGCTCTGTTAATTATTAAGCTAACAGAATGCTGGTTTATCAGTCAACTAAGCTCCTATTTCTATTTACTTTATCACATCTAAGAGCAACCCCTGCCATCTGGCAGTCAGTTCAGTTCAATTGATATGTTGCTACATAAAATAAAGCAATAAAACCAAAGAGCATGTCAGTACGCTATGAAGACAATACAGAGACATAACAAAAAAATCCAACAAAATCAACTAATTACGGCCAGATTCCGTTGCTTTGGGTTCTACTGGCTCAATAATGATCCCTCCTATCAATTTTATACCTGGATATATATTATATTGGTCCGAACTAATTGGTTGCAAGAAATGATTTTTATATTATAAAATTGGGGACGCATATCAAATTCTAGCCAGATATCTCTAAAACTGTGGGAATGATTGGCTTTTAAACAGGCAGAAGTATGGAGAAACCGGCGGAAAAACGAACAAACGGACATGTCTAAGTCGACACAGTGCAATATCCAAATCATCTCGGTCTACCTGTTGGAGGATCTCCACGAAATATTACTTGCTTATTCTCAGAAGTATAGCATAGGTAACAAGATGCATACGATTGTATGCCTTGTGGAGATATGGGTACTAATATTATGAAGCTGATCGGTTCGATGTTCAGAGTCTGCCTTTGTTAGGCAATCAAGTGCGAACCGCACCATGGATTTTTTTAAAAATGTAGTATGCTGACAGCTAATAGTCTGGAAGGAATTATAAGCTAGGTCTTTAAAAAACTTGGTGGCTTGCCTAGGGGGCCCGGCAACGTTACTTTTTGGTATTACTTTATTCATTATAAATCTGAGAATACTTGACCTGTACTAATGATTTTTGGTATATAGGTATCAAAGGAAAGCGGAAGCCCACAGGTTTCATTTGGACTTTGCTATATATCAATTTTTTTTTTATCGATAACTGACTTCTCGGTCAAACTGTGTGCGGTCTTAGACCTTGAAATTTGCACCCCATTATGTGCCAGTTTTTCATATGAACTTTTAAAATTTATATTAAAAAAAAATTAAGCTTAAATTATATATTAAGAGTTTTTTCACACATAATATTTACTTGGCTGATAAATTAAAATGTATTCAGGAGAACTTTGGTTATTTTGTTTATATCCTTCGTATAATTTCCAATAAAATTGTTTTTTCGCCCAGTCTAATATATTTAAAAGTAGGTAGAAAAACAAGGTAAAATATGTAGCACACAAATAGAACATTAGCAATGATAATGCCAACAGATTGTTTACAAAAGCGCAATTTATGGTAAAAGTGAAAAGAAATGAGAGTTTAGCTGACAAACAAATCATCGTTCTTATAGTCTAATGGTTAACAGAAAGTGCTCTAATAAAGAAATGCAGCAGGTTTGGAATGCGGCGGCTTTATCTTTATGAAAAGCTATGGCGTTTGTCACTAAATTTTCTTAAATAATTAATAAAAAGAATCCTTAAAAAGAAAAACAATAGCTATCTGCATTACAATAATTTTATAAAAATTACTATTTTCATAAAAAATCATATATTTGGCCTTGAGCTCACTTATAAACACGTATACTTTAAAAATGTTTGTCCAGAAAAAATTGTAATTCATTGCTTGGTACTAATTTTAAATATTAAAGAAAAACTAAATTTGAGTAAAAGTTTCATTACAGCAGCAAACACAGGTGCAACGCCTCAAGTGTACAAAAATTTTTCTGCGAAATGCAAATTCAACTTGCAATCGCGCAAAAGTTTTCCCAAAACATACAAAAGTATGTACTTACATACGTATATAAGCAATTTAGTCGTTGCTATTTTGCATAATTTGGCTGTGACATTGGGCTTTGGAACTTTGGGCTCACACACATTAATGCACCACTACAAACATCCTTACGAACATACCACGCAGTGAAACACTAAACTAGTCAAAAAGAATACTAGTTTACATCATGAATTTTCTGGCTCTTCTTAAACAATGAGAACTCACGCTTTTGTAGACCACTGGAGTTTTCAGAGTTGGATAAATCCCAGTAGAATTTTTGATGTTTGGGCTCGGCAGACCACTCCAGCAAAGTAAAGCGTCAACGTGCCTCTGCAGCTCATTGTAACCGTGCTTCTGTCTGTACCTTGTCTATAGAAATCTTCTTTGACTACTTTGCTGATATGTATGTATGTGGCGCTCTGCTTATGTGAGTGAGTGTGTATGCAAGTGCTTTGCTGCTTACTATTATTCGGTAATCGTGCCTAAACACGATGAATGTTATGAATTATTAAAACGACGAGGGCAACTGCGTTTATCAGTGTGTTTACAAAACCAAATAAAGTGATTATTCATATTAAATTTCTTTTAGCTCAGAATATCTAAGACGGTAGTTAATTTGTTTTGTTTGTGTAATCTTTTGTGGTTATACTTATGTAATTAAATGCAAAAAAAAATTTAATAAAAAAAAATTACAATTAAATGAAAAAAAATTAAAAAAATGAAATAAAATAAAATAAAATAAAATAATATAAAGTAAAGTAAAATAAAATAAACAAAAAAAAAGAAAAAAAATTAAATAAAATAAAATAAAATAAAACAAAATAAAACAAAATAAAATAAAATACAATGAAATAAAGTAAAATAAAATAAAATAATGAATAAATGAATACCTGTAAAATAAAATAAAATAAAATTAAATTAAATTAAAAAAATAAAGTCAAATAAAATAAAATAAAATAAAGTAAAATGCAATTAAATTAATTAAGAGGAACCATGAAAACGGTAAGGAAACGAAAGGAAAGAAACGAAAAGAAAAGAAAGGGAAAGGAAAGGAAAGGAAGAAAAAAAAAGAAACAAGCAAATATAATAAAATAAAATAAATTTTAAGAGAAAAGTAACTAAATAAAAATGTATTACAATTAAGAAATACCATGTGAAAATAGGCCAAAAAAGGAGTAGGTAATAACTAAAATAAAATAAAGTTTTCTGGTTGAAATTCAACCACTGGGCGGTGTCTAAATTAGTTAAATGTATGTACAAGATGTTTGCACATCAAACTCCATGAGTACTTGGTACTAACGTCTTTTTTTTTTTTTTGTAAGTTTTCTGTTTGCAACGCCTCCTGTAAAAGTAGCTATAGTGGGTGAGCACTTATCCATCATTTTTTAGGCATTTAAATTGTTTCCACTTAACAAGTACCACATACATTGAAGTATGACTTTCTTGATATTTTTGAACTTTTTTGAGACTGATCTATTTTTTGCGAAACCTTGTGATATCTTCGGCTTGGTGCTCACACTAGTTTTTAGGTAGTTTGCAACTAGCTGACATGACTACCACGTATTTAGCGGTTGTTGTTGCAGTAGCTTAGCTTCGCTCTACTGATTCCTACGAACATATTTAACTGAAGGCTTACGGCTGTTCAACAACGAGTGCTCCCGCCAGTGTTTAGCAACATTAAATAGAATTGCAGCAAATTATCTGCGCTGAAAAGTTTAGTACCACCATTTTACTGCTTTTGAGAATCGAAATAGTAATTTATTACAGAAAATTCAGTAGCTTTAAATTGTTCGCTTTTATTTGTCACTATTGATGCGGAAATGCAATAGTGTATTCACAGCGGTTGACACAATAGCAAGGTCAACTAAAAGAGGTTTAGAGAAAGAGACTAGTGCCGGTGGTGCAAAGTTAAGTAGGGAAAAACAATGGAGAGTTCATCAGTGGGACAAGTGAAGAGATATATGTAAGCTTTCTTGAATCCGAATGGTTAGCTTACGCTTATCTATGTTAGTGCACCAGAAATAACAGTTGCGTTGTTATTATAGAAATGTATGATATTTAGCGTCTCTGACATTAATGCTCTTTGTAAAAGCGAATTAGTGGTAAATTCTTTTGAGAATTAACATCATTGACATTAATTCCATTGACATTATGACACGTCGCGCAAGGGCTCTAATGCACGGATTTTATTAATTATCAAAGAGGAAAATTGTAGAAATTTAAGAGAAAAACTCGTACCATAGTTGGTTATGATTGGTCATTCGTTAGAGGGTAGTGCCACACCCATCTGCATAACTTCAAATTTGATATTTTGTATAATATAATTTCACTTTTCATGCAAAACAGCATTGAAATATTAAATATATGCCCAAATTTTGTGGAAAACAGTTCTTTATTTATTATTTGTCAAAGTCAACATTAGATGCGAGTTCAAGTCCCAGTCCTTATAACTTACTTCATAAACGCATCTAAGTCGCAAAAATATCAATAAAATGAGCTGTTTACAGCAACCATTAATCCATTGTTATGACCAATTCAAAGCAGTCTGACTTACTAAGATTTATCATTGTATACAATTTAAATTGTTTCTCATAGCAAAGACTTAGCGTCAGTCATGCATAGGTAGCAGATCCCTTGCAGTCGTGAATAGTGAAGATAAATATGTACATTAACATACGTGACACATCTGCGCTCTCTCGGTTTAGCATACAGTCATGCATACCATCCACATTTGTACACGCGTGTGTGTGCGTGTGTCTATAACACACATTTATTTATCCTAAGAAAACGAAATATATAAAAAATTGTTTAATGCATAATAAAATGTATATTAAATTGCAGTAAGATTGCAGTTCTAGCGGAACGTGCAATGCAAATGTGGCAAGCGAAGAAGAGAATGAGATAAATTTAAAGCACTTGCATACATTTGTTGAGCTTAATATCATTTGAAGGTAATGCCAAAGCAATGAGTGTAAGCGATTGTAGATGGCGTTGAATAAATAAAAATATAAAGTGGGTTTTGATAGATTTTCTATAGGAGTTGGAATTATAAAACCCTACTTGGAAAAATTCAAAAATTCGCCGTCAGATTTTATTGTACTTTGTTTTATTTTATCTAGATTAATTTTTTAAATTTTATTTTATTTATTTTTTTTATTTAACTTTATTTTATTTTATTTTACTTTATTTCATTTGGTAAAATTTTTTTTTCCATACATTTTTTTTTTATTTGATTTTATTTTTATTTATTTTTTTATATTTTATATTCTATTATTTTATTTTATTTTTTTTAATTTTATTTTATTTCACTTAATTTTTTTTATTTAATTTTTTTTTTATTTGTTTTATTTTGTTTTATTTTATTTTATTTTGATTTCATTTACTTTGTTTTATTTTATTTGACTCTATATTTTTTATTAATTTTTAATTTTATTTTATTTTATTTTATTTTATTTTTTTATTTTATTTTATTTTCTTTTATTTTATTTTATTGATTTTATTTTATTTTATTTTATTTTTTTATTTTATTTTCGTTTATTTTATTTTTTTATTTTATTTTCTTTTATTTTTTTATTTTATTTTATTTTATTTTATTTGATTTTATTTTATTCTATTTTATTTTATTTTATTTTATTTTGTTTTGTTTTATTTTATTTTATTTTATTTTATTTTATTTTATTTTATTTTATTTTATTTTATTTTATTTCATTTTATTTTATTTTATTTTACTTTTGTCTAAGCTTTATGGAGGGCGAGTAGTTTTTTTTTTTAAATTAATGTGTGTATATTATTTTATTGATTGTTCAGAGAGTAGAACGGGGGGTGCGGAGCATATATTGCATAGGGGGCAACCTTGGAGTAATGTGTTATTTTGAATTATTAGTATTTTTTATTTGAGTTATTTGTTCTATATAGAACGGGAGTGTTACACCTTGTATTTATTAATTTGGCGCGAACACTTTTTCCCTCATTTTCGTTGTGAAAAACCCCCCTTGCACATGTTGCATAGGGGCGACGTTTTGGTAATATATTATTATTATGTTTTATTTAAGTTATATAGAATGGGAGGTATGGGGCACCAGTTACACCTGATACGTATTAATTAAGGACGCGGGATTGGCTTCCTCATTTTCGTTGTGAAAACCCCCGATTTGGGATTGCAAAATATAAACTATGTCTCTGGAATATTTCATAAGTTGATTCCGAATTGCATGCAATGCAAATGATATAAACGAAAGAAATGACTACAACTTTTGTGGCTTAACCATTTTTATTTTATTTTATTTTATTGCCTTTAAATCTAAGCTATACGCTAAAAATCAATTAACATTTCGTTCCTTAAGCCCCGCGCCTTAACTTAAAAAAAAATTTCTTCAAATTCAATGTGATCAGAATGATATACCTTTTAAATACATTTCAGCAAGCGAAAATCTTAAATTAAAATGGAAAAACTGATCAAAACAAAAATAAAAATGGAGCAAAGTTAAAAACGAGCGTTTTAAAGAGGCGTCAAACCATAGCAACGTTGAAATGAACTGCATTGAAGCATACAAGACAACCATCACATTTTATTGAGCTTCACTTCATTGCACTTGTGGTAAATTAAAAGCGAAAAAGCGCAAAAGGAATAATGGTAAATGAAATTTCGTTGTATATACAGGCAAAGCTGAAGCAAAGTTTTGTCTGACTACTTTCGGAGAGTGGCACTTTTGTAGATCGCCTTTCAACTTGCAACTAATTTGCATGTCAAATTAGGTAAAAAGTGCGACGATGTCAATAAAATAAAAGCTAACAGCACCATAGACGAAACAGCGACATTCATTTCATGTTTAACATCCATTTAAAGTTGAAAACCTACTGACTTTTTACAAAAATTTAAAAAGAAACTTGAGTGCCCTGATTATGCATTATTTTTCGAGTAAGAGAACTATACGCAAAAACAAAGAAATGCCTGAAAATTACTATGAAGCGCTGCTCCATCATTTACAATGGTTAAATTTGAGTTTTATGAGTTTCCAATCCTTTACAAATCTCTGCGTCGTTTTGTTTCCGTAGACGAAACATGGATCCATTGAATCACACCAGAAGCGGAGTTCTAGGTGTCGCCATCGACTAAATTCCAAAATATACCAATGAACACTTAGAATTTTAAACGATTTCGCTTGATTGCGATTCTAGAAAGTACATCGCCTAGTGTGCTACACCTATAACACCTATACGGGTCGAAAGCTTATTCTTGGATATACTCATTATTGCCTCGCGTAGTATTATAACCACCCACTATTGCTGAAGCCATTCTCCTATTTACTTTCTGGCTGCCAAAATGTACAAGAAATGAAGTTTGAAAGAGATTGTCATTTACTGGAGTCGCAAAAGTTACCAAAATGCATTTAGAGATTTGAGCCGATCTATATTAACCACAGCAACTTCCATAACTCCGTTGTAGGAAGCAATCAAAAATCAATACAGTACGTTTCTCTCGGTGAACATCCACTAAACCGCCCTTACCCAACTGAAAATGTATTAAATTTCCTTAACCAGAAAAATTCTGAAGTGGAGCTTTTTTCAAACAAATTTTCATATACGCAGTTTTTTTTTTTAATATTTTGGAATAGGGCCATCTTCCACTCGGCCGTCGATATGGAGTAAAACCTCTGGTGTACCCCAAGGTAGCGTGCTGGAACCTTTTTTATTATACAAGGTGGCGCAAAAGTAAGCTTCCGATGTTCAGCATATCGGTTGTGGCACGTGCAGTGTGTGCTGTTGCACCGTCTTGTTGGAACCACATGTTTTCCGTTTGGCCCCGACCGATTATTGGTCAAATAAATAGTCAGCAATTATCCGCGTTCTGGAGCAGTGTAGCGTAACATTGTTTATTAACGTGTATTTCGTATGTGTTTACTACACAAATGTCAAAACAGAACTGACTTTAGGGGCCAATCGCAAAATTTATAGCATTTTCTGATAGAAGGATTACTTTTGCGCCACCCTGTACCTCTCATGAACATGAAATGGTATAATAACTGTTTAGAAATATAAGAGATAGAGATGTTTGTAACGTTTAGAAATATAAGAGATAGACCCACCATTAAGTATACCAAATTGATCAGGACGATGAACTGAGTTAATCCAGCCATGTCCGTCTGTCCGTCCGTCCGTCTGTTTGAACGCAAACTAGTCCCTCAATTTTTGAGATATCTCGATGAAATTTGGCACACGGATGTATTTTTGTATTATATTCGACATTTGTCGGATCCGGTATAATCGGGTCACTATAGCACATATATCCCATACAACCGATCGTTCATATAAGAGGATTATGGCCATTTCTCCCTCATTTTAAAAGATTCAAACTTGAAACTTGGTGAGATATTTGCTTATAGATGGTAAAAGATTTGGTAAAAAAATCACCAAGATCGGAGCTATACATATATAGTATATATCCCATACAACCGATCGTTCAGATAAGAGTATTATGAGAGGAGATAAAAAGGTAAACCTTGGTGAGATATTTGCTTATATATAATAATATATTGTTTGAAAAAATCACTTTGATCGGAGCTATATATATTAGTTTAAGTTTAAACGTATTCATGAAAGGTATAAAGCCTTCGGCACAGCCGAAGACAGCGCCGTCCTTACTTCTTTATTTGTAAATTTTATTAATGACATTAGCTTCAAATATTCGGACTTGTCAATGTATGCGGATGACTTAAACATTTTTAAAACAATCTCGTGTCATTCAGATTCTGTCGGGCTTCAGTCAGACCTTGACAATGTTATAGACTGTTGTAACAAGAATGGTATGTTTCTTAATATAAGTAAGTGTTTCCATATTTCATTTTCTAAATCACGAAATATTATTCCTGCGTCCTATCATATTGGTGACTCTATTGTAAGTATCTTAATGGAATATCGGAACATGGGGTAGTCTTTGATTCCAAGCTGCTCTTTCACAGCCAACTTAACTATGTCATTACGAACCGTGGAGCTTGCGTTCATTCGCCGCTTCAGTTCGGATTTTAAGGAACCGTATTCACGCAAATTACTTTTCACTATTCTAGTTCGATCTAGGCTAGAATATTCTGTGAACATATTATTTCATATAGCGCCACTTGAGTGTATTCAAAAATCTTTCCTACGCTTTGCTCTAGTACTAGGTGTCTTCTAATCACTTTGAATCTTTATATATTAGAAGATCTATCTTGTCGCTCACATTTATTTATGATATTGTAAACGGGACGATAGATTCGCCATCCCTTCTGGAACGCATTCGTTTTAATGTTCCATCTCGAACCCTTCGAAGTCATGATTTTTTCCCTCTAGATAGAGCTAGAAAGACTTATGCTTCTTATTCATTATTTGCTAGGGCGATGAAGGAATATAATTTGACATCAAACTCTTGGGATATTGATTTTTCATTAACCAAATTTGAATTCAAACGATTGTTAAATGAATTAATTTGATTAGAAACTATGTTAGATCGAAGATATTATTGGAAAATAGTCCGTAAGGAAATTTAATTATCCTAGTTATCATTGAAAGGAATAAGACGAGGTGAAAACATTCTTAAAATTCAAGGCGATTTTTCAAATATTTTATACTTTGTTAAACTAGAATTTGGTGGGCTGAAAAATTATGTTTTCGGTTATTTGATCAAAATATAGAGTAAAAAGAACTGCCATGTTTTAATAATTTGTATAATATCATCTATATTTTAATATTCATCTGATTTTTTTATTCATATTCCATATTCCAATTCGTACCCATCTTTAACTTGTTAAATTTTGAGAGTACTATAGTTACAAAACACACTATATCTTATAACTTTAAACGAGTTATTCTTGTATATTTCTATATCCACTACTATCTCAGGTACGACTTAACCGATGTGGATGAAATTTGGCATATGGGTGGTATCCTTTGTTTTAAGATTTTCTACTTTGCCACTTGGGGTGGTTCACAGGGTTGCCACCTATATCAATTTTTTTTTAATATTAAGCAATATATGGGAATATGGGTATCAAATGAAAGGTATTTTAGGCCGTATACCAACAAAAGTATTTTCGAGTAGGGTTGCCACCTGACCGCATTTTAATTATTCCTTCAGATATCGACCACTATCTCGGGAACGGCTAAACCTATTTCGATGAAATTTGGTAGATGGTTAGTATGCTTCCTTCTAAGATTTTATATTTGGCTGTTGCCACTAAAGGAAGCTTAGAGGGTTGCCACCTTTCCGATTTTTTTTTAAATATTAAGCAATATATGGCAATATGGGTATCAAACGGAAGGTATTTGAGGCCGTATACCAATCAGAATATTTTTAAGTAGGATTGCCACCTAGGGTTGCCACCGAGCAACCCTCGGTCATCCAGTACTTTACTATTAACCTTCTACTATGAATAACAAAGTACGCCTATATCCTTTTATGACACGAATATGTCATTTTAAAATTCAAATAATTTAATTCGGTCACATAGTTTGGCTCTTCAAGTCTTACAAAAATTTGCCATTTAATTGTATAGTACAGGGTGGGCCAAAATAAACCAAGGGGTGTAAAAGTTTAATAACTTTTTCGTTTATTAATTTTTTTTTATTGTTTCTTTCAGATTATATAATGCGAAATACGTATAAATGAAAATGAAAAATTAGTATATTTTTCTTTTCAAAATTTATTTAATATAAATAAAACTGTAACATAAATGAAAGCTGAATCAAAACTGAAGTCTATCCAAAAACTCAATGCTCTTTTTATACATTTTTTTTTATTACAATTTCTTCAAGAAATGTTATCTTTGATTATTCTAAAAACTATTTAAGTATTTTTTTAGAATATTTTTCAAAGTATTTATTTGAAATAAATCATTTATATCAATTAAATTGACCATATATTAACTTATACAAAAGGGAAATTTTTTTACACTAAGTATGAAAAATGATGTCTCTTAAATGACCGCCGTTTTCAGCTTCGCACTGATGGGCTCTTTTTAGAGCATTTTCCATAACATCTTTCAAAACTTGTGGCTGTAGCGTTCGAATTTCTGCACCAATGTTTGCCTTGAGTTCAAGGATTGTCTCTAGCTTGTTCACATACACTCGCTCCTTCAAATAACCCCAAATAAAATAGTCGGGTGCTGTCAAATCTGGCGATCGCGCTTGCCAAATAATTTCTGAATTTCTGGAAATTATTCGCCCTCCAAAAATTTGACTTAAAAGTGCCATTGTGTCTCGGGCAGTATGGGCAGTAACTCCGTCCTGCTGAAACCATATACCAGGTCTGTTTTCAAGAGCAGGACGTAAAAAATGTTCTATCATAAACCGATACCGCTCTCCATTTACGGTTACAGCACTTCCATCTTCATTCTCGAAGAAGTAAGGCCCAATGACATTTTCAGATGTGATCATACACCATACTGTACACCTGATGGGGTGTAATTGGCGTTGATGAATGTCTCTTGGATTTTGAGAACCCCAGAACCTACAGTTCTGCTTATTAACAAAGCCATTCAAATGACGTTAAAATGTCGACGATATGCTCTTTGCGTTAAAATAATTGATCTCTGGTTTAAATAATAAAATTCTATTGTTCTGGTTCTCTGTTCAGTTGTGAACCTCTCCATTATAAATTCTCCAAGTGTTGTCTATATAATCTGAAAGAAAAAATAAAAAAAAATTAATAAACGAAAAAGTTATTAAACTTTTACACCCCTTGGTTTCTTTTGGCCCACCCTGTATATAAAGCATAGATACAAATTGAGCACCAATGAACTTTTGCTACTATGTCCCCATACAACATTGTAAACGCGACTTCATTATGTAACACCAACTTAGTTAGTTGTCAACTAACTTCCAATAACACATTTTTCTTGGGCTATCGCATACGAACACACCGTGACCCCATGCGCTGCTGGTGCTTTGTTAAATTGTAAGTCCCTTTTGTCGCTTGTAGCCCAGTGTTGTTGTAGTTGGATTGCTTACAAGCGAAATTGATTTAATGCTCCAATGCACGGTGAAAGTTTGTGATTTTTTCAACACAATTCCCGCTTATTCTGTCCCGTATAAGTTGCTTTTGTTATAGTAAGCGAACCAGCAAGCAACAGTGTTTTTGCAGCAATCTATTATTGCGACCCCATCATTGTAGGTGTACACATTTCAGTCGTTCGTTTAATCTTTAATGTTTTTCAACTCCTTTGCACTGACCATCTTCTAGAAATTGTCATTTTTACTTTTCTCCCGTTCAGTTCATCACTCTTTTAAACTTTTTGTCTCAGTTGTTTAATAGTTAGTTGTTTGTTTTCAACTTTGTTGCTTTACCTTCATACTCGTCCAAGTTTATTTCTGTTTAAAGTTACTCGTTACAGCAGATTGAACTTTAAAATAATTTCGCTTAAGTGATTTTTTTGTTTCTTATTTCATTGGTTCTTTTCTTGTTTTTGTTTTTTAAGTAGCTTACCTTTTTTAGTATCTGATATGGTCCCTTAAGGATTTGGGCACATTATCTAAATTCAGCCACAAATAGGGGGTTTTAGTACCGGTCCATGAAGATCAGTTTATCTGAATGAAGATGTTCTTATTTTGCTTTCGTCTATTACCCAATCAGTCCCTATATGGATGGGGTAAAATGGTTTACTTTATGAACCAACCTTTTCTTTTGAGCTGCTGCCTAGCTGAACCCAGTGATGAATGCGGTCTGATATTCCATAAATTTGTCTCAAGGCTCTGAAATTGACTCTAGTAAGTATATTCACTTTCGCATATGAAGTAGAGTGACGTATTTGAAGCTCTCTAGACTATGACTCTTATGTAGATTAAGGAGGACACTGGAGCTTACCACAATGCAATGCCAGTCCAGCTGTTCTTTGGCCTTTGAAATGTCACCTAGATTTCTGCTGGAAAGTATAGCAGTAGCGATCTTCCTTGACAGCCAAGCTGACTTAAGGGCACTAGAATTCAACAGTTAAAATTCGAGCTGATGCGCATTTGAGGAGCTTCCCTAAACGCTCTGGACCATATTAACATTTCTCTTTACCGGATTCTCGGACAACGCGATATTAGGTTATGTTAGGTTGCAGTTTTCACACCAACACATTTAGGCCACAAAGGTCCCGTTGTGATATCACAATGATCTCATGATCTACTAATCAAACCATCATGGATTCCGTAAAGCGGAGAATATGCTTTGCTTCTATCCTGGATAATTCGGAACCCCGAATATTTCAGTCTATTAGTGACTCACTGTTTCAGGCTTCTCTTCGTCTGCAGCTTCTACAAAAGTCATTGAGAGAGACGATCTATAACTAAAGAGAAAAGACTTATAAGTTAAGATATTTCCCTACTGCTAAGTGACCTAGAAGACCTATAAATAAAAAGAGTACCTCCCTGCTAAGTGTAAGTCTTCCAATCTACAAGCTCTGTCACTTCCAGGAAGGTTTTTCTTATTAAAAGCTAACTGGTAGCGAACGGTATAGCTAAACCGCTCCAAGTCTGTGAAAGCGAAGTGGATGTGCACCCTCTTGGCAACTCGTAAGCCATCTCTTTTCCTGGTACACCGCAGTGTCCAGGTACCCATACCAGGTGAATCGGAAGTTGCTCAGCCATCTCGTTGAGAGGTTTGCGGCAGCCCTCTACAGTCCTAGAGTTACATTTAGTAGCTCCCAACGTATTGTTAGCTGTTTGGATACCTGAGTATTCCTTTATGTCGGCCACTTTTTCCTGAAAGACAGTGCAATAATCGGGCAGTGGAAATCCTAAACTAAGTCCCAGATAAACAACGTAAACTGCTCCGCCCACCTCCAGGGCTTGCAGCAGTCCACTTACTGTTGGTACCCACAGAGGAGGTGAAAGGATCCTCCCTTGCGCACTGGCTTCTATTGACGCCCTTGTCCGCCGAAACCCCGGCTAAGTCAGCCGTCATAGCCGTCAGAGCTTCAATGACCGATACCGATTTGATGCTATTAAATGCTCTCTCAACGTTCAGAAAGGCTTTCTCAATATCCGAACAATTAGTCTGTCTAGCTTGTCACTAAAGAGTTATTCTATTCGCCTCTTCAGTATCTTAAGCTACCTTAGGTATAAAAATTACAACAGAATTAATCCAAGGCCTAGGTATGTGTCTATAAGTGATCGCTCTCTTATATATAGCCTGCTCCTGGGATGATGTAATCTTCTTCTGATGATCCCGAAGTAGCAAGCCCCATATGACCACATTTGGATTGGAAAAGAACTAGCTTCCTTCTCAAACTAAACAAATCTGCGATGAGTGTACTTACAGGTATCATCACAGGACGTTGTTCTACTGAACGAATCCCTCGACGATGGCGCATACTAACAAGCTTCCTATGCTGAAGCTGCCACGAGGAAAAGGAACCGATCTACTACTTTCTTTGTCGCGGTCCAGGACTATATAGAAGGGGACTCAAATTTTAGAGAGCGCGCTTGCTTAACATTCTAGCAGAGTTGTGGGAAGTGGATCTTGCACGCCTTCAAAGTTTATATGGGAAAGTTAGGAGTTCAAAAAGGATTGGGTGAGAACTACCTTACTCTACGCTGGCTGCCGGCTGAGTCTCACCAACATTACTGGAAATAAGGCTACTTGGCCAGGGTGGACGGTAAATAAGTATTTCTATGACTTCAGAAGGAAGTTATAAAAATTCAAAGCTATTTTTAAACTTAAAGTTATCCATTTTTATATTAAATTTTATGGGCTATAATTTTCGGTTTTTATTATGTAAAATATTACAAATTTTTTAAAAAATTTGAAAACTTTTCTGAACTTTTTAAGAAGCGTACAAGGCTTAGAATTCAGATCTATACGACTTTGAGTGTGACTATCTCTTTCTCTCTCTCCTGCCTTTGACACCGACCCAACCACATTTCTCTCCCTGTTACTTTAACTTTCCCTCTTACTCTTCCTCTCTCTACAAATCTCCATCTCCCGCTCTCTGCTAATGTTTTCACTAAGTCTTCTCTCCAACCCTTCTAGTCCTCCCTATCCGTTTCTCTCTCTCTCCTAATTTAAATTTTCTCTCACTCGCTCCTTTATGATTCTTTCAGTTTCATAGAACCTGGGATTCTTTTTTTGTCGCTCGCGCTTTCTCTATTCCATAATCTCTGAAAAGTCATGGAGTGTTATTTATTAAATTGTACGTATCTCTCTTTTAATGCTCGTTTTACCAAATACCAAATATCAAATTTTAAGCACATACCCACACACATACATTTGTTGGTACATGAATCTGTCAGATAAAGCATTGGCTGCACTGGCACGTGCGTGAATAATCATGCCTTTACATACTGTAAACAAATTTGTCAGTTGTTGACGTTGCTGGACGTGTAAGGGAAGCACTTAATGTGGAATATTATCGCGCAAGTGATTCTACAATTATTCACATTTACATACATATGTATACATAAATTGAAGTGTTTGTATGTCACGCATAAACCACATGAAAGTGACAGTTAGTGCTTGTGACATTGTGTCATTCATTTCATTCGTTATGCGTGCATGCAATTTATTTACACTTACCTACTTATTATGAAACAAATTGGGGACACACATGTATGGGCGTAGCAACAAAGACACAGAAAGAGCGATAAATAAGCCATATGTGGTATAAACAAAGTCATAGGAAAGCAAGTAAGGCAGTTTAAATTCGAGTAAGACCGAACCTTACCTATATACCCAGTAGTGATCTATTATGGCATTGCAGATTACGCAGGACTATCGCTTTCCTTTAAACTAAAGAAATAGCCAAACATATGGAATTCATACCCACTTGCAATGGGCACTAATTTCTTGACTGGATACAGTGTAATCCTCTTACAATGCACTCGCTTAAAATGGCCACTCTCTTATTATGTACGTATTTACCAAATCCCAGCTCAAACATGTGAAAAAAACTTGGGTTAAATGAACCATGCTTATTTTGGACTTATAATGGACAAACTAAATTCGGATTTGTCCGCTATAAGCGGAGCAGTCATGGACAAACTAAACAAAAAAGAAAACAAATAAAGTAAGGGCTGTCTTCGAATGTGCCGAAGACTTTAAACCTTTCATGAATGGGCATCATGGTTTTAAGTATCCTATCCTTACTCACAATTAGTACAAACTCTGCAAAACTGTTAATTTCAAGGTACATAGCCCGAACTCTGTTTATCGGAACAATTGATTGTATGGGAGCTATATGTTATATAGGTCCGATCCGGCTGATTTTAATTACACACATTACATATATAATAAGTACCAAACCTGAAAAACTTTACATTCCTAGCTTTTTAATTGCAAAATTTATAGCCCAAAACCCATTTATCGAAACTATCGATTGTATGGGAGCTATGCGTTGTATTGCTCCGATCTTGCTGGTTCCGACAAATGATTAATGCTTTACAAAATAGCTACCACTTACCAAATTTCATCAAGATATCTCTAAAACTGAGGGACTAGCTTGCGTACAAACAGACAGACGGACATGGCTAAATCAACTCAGCTCATCGCCCTGATCATTTCGGTATACTTATTGCTGGATCTATCTCTTCTTCTTCTCATATTTACAAACATCGGACCAAAGTTATAATACAATTTCATGCTCATGAAAATTATAAAAATCAAAAATTATCGACAAAAGTTGTTTTGATTACATTTGATTATTTTTGAGTTTTGTTGATTTTTTGAAATTTTTAATTTTTTTTTATTATTTTTGAGTATTTTGAATTTTTTTCGGTATTGTTGCACATAAATATTCACGTCAACAATACTGAAAAAAAAACAAATCAAAAACAATCAAAAAAAATCAAAAGTAATCAAAACAACTTTTTTGGATTTTTTTTTAATTTTTCTTTTGATTATTTCTAATCATAATCAAATAATAACTGTCTTATCTTTAAAAACAATTAAAGTAATCATTATTTCGATAACTCGACCGGTTTCAAAGTTATCGATTAACATATGTATCAGGCTGACTAAAAACTTGGTAGTACTGTATGGGTATCAAACGAAAGGTTCTAATGAGTGGTGCAACTGGTTTTGTAGATACAATGATTAAAATCGGACTCAGTCTATTAAAGTTCTAAAAGTTGTGTAGCGGCTTACAATTCTTTCTGACTTTATAAACAAGAACTGCAATGTAAAAAGTGAGCCAGTGAGACTATTTTAAAAAAAATAATATTTTCCAATCCAAATTATTCAAAAGTAATAATGCGAAATTTAAAATAATCATTACTTTAGGGTATTTCTGACTTGTTTTGATTTTGTTGTTGTTTTATACTCAACTGCCGGCTTATTACTACTGAAAATCTAACTACTGTCGAACTAGTTCTCTATTGACTCTTTAGATCTAGCTCTTTACCAGAAATTTGCCTTACTAATTACTGCAGGGTAATGCACTGACACATACTCTCACATGAGTACGCATGTAAATATATTTAAAAAAAAGTTTACTTTCTCTCATAAGCGCCAAATGTGTTCTAAGTAATGGCATGTGTTGCTTCTGCTAGACGAATTGAGCTCTTATTTCAAGGTCAAATTGGGGTGAAAGTACATACGTAGGCCACTTCAAATGAAAACCACATAAAGAAATGCTTGCAAAATAATGAATAGCATTTGTCACAAGAGAATGAAATCTACATGCCAAGGTGCATTGGACGGGGCGCAAACCAAAAAAATTACGCAGTTGTTATTCTTCAGAATTGCGAAAAAAATACTGTTAAAGTTTCAAACCTTAATATTACATTTGAGTGGTTTACCATTGCAAGTTTAAAATTGCTTAGGACTGATCTCGTTTTCGGTTTAAAACTGCGAAATCAATAATAGCTAAAACTTTTAAAATATCTTTTGCCATTCTGAAAAATATCATCAATTTATCTAAAACATTTAGTTTTTTGGCCCAGTCTAATATACATTGATCTATGCATGTATGTAGTGTATACTTATCTGAGGCACTTGAAAGGGGAAAAAAAATAGTTTTGCACAAATTAACTATTTTTTCACTCACTCGCCACATTTTGTGGATTCATTGCGCACAAATAAGCTTTATAATATAATTATGTTTTTTGTATTCATAAGAATATACCGTGTGGCAATAAATTAACCCAGCTCAACCCTAAAGTTTACTGACTGTTAAAGGATTATCTTCGAAAAGTCAGCGTGTTTTTGTACAACTACTGAGCTTTGGTGTTACCCTGTGATTCATGTTTCCAATGTTAATTTATTTTGATTTAATGAAAGTTTATTTAATTTTAGCTTACTTTATTTTATTTTATTGTATTTTTATTATGTTAATTTTTTATTTATTATTATAATTGAATTCATTTTAATTTCATTTCACTTCATTTTGTTTAATTTAATTTAATTTTATTTTGATTGTTGTTGGAGCAAAGCTCAAATTTTTATGTTTGTTTGTTAATTGATACTAGAGGAAAAATTACAACGTTATGCACAGCGATGGTATGGGATGACATGTTTCGAAGTGCCCAGCTTCTCATCAGACCCCTTCTCGGACACTGAGATATGAACCCAAGTGTCTGCACCAAAGCCGCTGTTAGAGTACTCTAACAACTAAGCTATGATGCCCTGTAGCGTCACGATGCATTTTTCCTCTAATGTGCCATTTGCTTATTCCTTTTATACATTCTTTCGTACATATATTTTATATGTCAACTCAAGGAAAGTGGAATATTTTTAGGCGCGTTCATAAAACAGTTTTAGATACAGAAGGGCTTTTTTGCATATCAACACTTCCGTGTTATTTGTGTGAAGGTAGTGTTGCCGGCCTACCACACCGAAGGTCCATGGTTCGAGCCCTGGTACAGGTAACATCAAAAGTGATTTGAAAAAGTTTTTCAAAACGGGGTCGCCCCTCGGCAGTGGTTTGGCAAACTCTCCGAGTGTATTTCTGCCATGACAGGCTTCTCAGCAAAAAATTCGTCTCCTTTGTAGATGCCGTTCGGAGTCGGCAAAAAACTGTAGGTCCCACCAATTTGTAGGGAAAAATTCAAATCGGCACACCACAAATTGGAAGAGAAGCTTGGCGCAAAAATCTCTTAGGAGGTTTATGATGATATACCTGTTGTATATCGCGCCATAGATAGATAGATTGTTGTTGGAGCAAAGCTCGAATTTTTATGTTTGTTTGTTAATTCATTTATTTTATTTTATTTTTTTTATCTTATTTTATCTTATTTTATTTTATTATATTATATTTTATCTTATTTTATTATATTTTATTTTATTTTATATTATTATTTATTTTTTTAATTTTTTATTTTTTTTCTTATTTTGTTAAATTTTATTTTATTTTATTTTAAATTATTGTATTTTTTTATTTATTTTTTTTAAATTTATTTTATTTTACTTATTATTTTATTTTATTCAATTTTATTTTATTTTATTCTAATTTTATTTACTTCATTTATTTTAGTTTATTTCATTTCACTTTATTTTATTCTCTTTTATCTTATCTTATTTTATTTTATTTTAATTTATTTTATTTTAGTTTATTTCATTTCATTTTATTTTATTTTTTTTTTTTAATTTATTTTATATTGTTTTATTTTGTCTTATTTTATTTTATTATATTTTATTTTATTTTATTTTATTTTATTTTATTTTATTTTATTTTATTTTATTTTATTTTATTTTATTTTATTTTATTTTATTTTATATTATTATTTATTTTATAAATTTTTTTTTTGTATAATTTTATTTTATTTTATTTTATTTTATTTTTTTAAATTTATTTTATTTTACTTTTTATTTTATTTTATTCAATTTTATTTTATTCTAATTTTATTTACTTCATTTATTTTAGTTTATTTCATTTCACTTTATTTTATTCTCTTTTATCTTATCTTATTTTATTTTATTTTAATTTATTTTATTTTAGTTTATTTCATTTCATTTTATTTTATTTTATTTTTTTAATTTATTTTATATTGTTTTATTTTATCTTATTTTATTTTATTTTATTATATTTTATTTTATTTTATTTTATTTTATTTTATTTTATTTTATTTTATTTTATTTTATATTATTATTTATTTTATAATTTTTTTTTTGTATAATTTTATTTTATTTTATCTTATTTTATTTTATTTTATTTTATTTTATTTTATTTTATTTTATTTTATTTTATTTTATTTTATTTTATTTTATTTTATTTTATTTTATTTTATTTTATTTTATTATATTTTATTTTATTTTATATTATTATTTATTTTATAATTTTTTTTTTGTATAATTTTATTTTATTTTATTTTATTTTATTTTATTTTATTTTATTTTATTTTATTTTATTTTATTTTATTTTATTTTATTTTATTTTATTTTATTTTATTTTATTTTATTTTATTCTATTTTATTTTATTTTATTTTATTTTATTTTATTTTATTTTATTTTATTTTATTTTATTTTATTTATTTTATTTATTTCATTTATTTTTTATTTTATTTTATTCAATTTTATTTTATTTTATTTTATTTTATTTTATTTTATTTTATTTTATTTTATATTATTATTTATTTTATAATTTTTTTTTTGTATAATTTTATTTTATTTTATCTTATTTTATTTTATTTTATTTTATTATATTTTATTTTATTTTATTTTATTTTATTTTATTTTATTTTATTTTATTTTATTTTATTTTATATTATTATTTATTTTATAATTTTTTTTTTGTATAATTTTATTTTATTTTATCTTATTTTATTTTATTTTATTTTATTTTATTTTATTTTATTTTATTTTATTTTATTTTATTTTATTTTATTTTATTTTATTTTATTTTATTTTATTCTATTTTATTTTATTTTATTTTATTTTATTTTATTTTATTTTATTTATTTTATTTATTTCATTTATTTTTTATTTTATTTTATTCAATTTTATTTTATTTTATTCTAATTTATTTTGGTTTATTTCATTTCATTTTATTTATTTTATTTATTTCATTTATTTTAGTTTATTTCATTTCACTTTATTTTATTCTCTTTTAATTTTATTTTAATTTATTTTATTTTAGTTTATTTCACTTCATTTTATTTTATTTTTTTATCTTATTTTATTTGATCTTATTTTATTTTATTTTATTATATTTTATTTTATTTTATATTATTATTTATTTTATTAAATTTTCTTTTTGTTCAATTTTATTTTATTTTATTTTATTTTATTTTATTTTACTTTTTATTTTATTTTATTTAAATTTATTTTATTTAATTTAATTTTATTTTATTCTATCTTATTTTATTTTATTTTATTTTATTCGATTTTTTTTAATTTAATTTTATTTTATTTTATTTTATTTTATTTTATTTTATTTTATTTTATTCTATTTTATTTTGCTTTATTTTATTTTATTTTATTTTATTTTATTTTAGTTTCTTTTATTTTGTTTTATTTTGTTTTATTTTATTTTATTTTATTTTATTTTATTTTATTTTAATTTATTTTATTTTATTTTATTTTATTTTATTTTACCTTATTCTAATTTATTTTATTTCATTTATTTTAGTTTATTTCTTTTCATTTTATTTTATTTTCTTTTATCTTGTTTTATTATATTTAAATTTATTTTATTTTATTTCATATTATTTTATTTTAATTTATCTCATTTAATTTTATTTTATTTTACTTTATTTTATTTTATTTTATTTATTTTTTTTTTTATTTTATTTGATTTTATTTTAGTTTATTTCATTTTATTTGATCTTATTTTCTTTTATCTTGTTTTATTATATTTTAATTTATTTTATTTTATTTCATATTATTTTATTTTAATTTATCTCATTTAATTTAATTTTATTTTATTTTATTTTATTTTATTTTAATTTTTCTTATTTAATTTTTTTTATTTGATTTTGTTTTATTTTACTTTATTTTATTTTATTTTTATTTATTTATTTTATTTTATTTTTTTTTTTTATTCTATTTTTTTGTTATTTTTTTAATTTTTTTAAAAGTTTAATTAGATTTATTTCATTTTAATTTATTATTTTAATTTTTAATTTCTCGTTTTTTTTATTATAGTTTTTGTTGGGCTCTGGCGATTTGCCTGAAAACAGTGTGAACTTCGATTATGTCAATATCGTCAACATTTCCTTCCGCTTACTTAGACCCTGTATTTAGGCACATTTGGATTCTCAAATTTTATGTGCTTTTCTTGGCACGTGTATGTCATTTTCTCGTAAATATTTAATTACATATTTATTTTGGCTGTCAAACGTGCCATACGTGACGACAAAACCTATTAGATAGGAAAAGAAATAAGATGAATATAAAGATGAAAGTGGAATCCTATTCAATTGACAGTTCGAATATAATATATATATATATATATATATAAATGTAACACTTATATACAAGACTGTTCTGAGATATGTTTAGGCATAGAAGAAAAATTGCGATGGCTACAAATTGAAAAAGTGTTGATTTATGTCAATTTAAAAGACTTCCTTCTACTTAGCTGTTCAAGTAATAGCCGAGGGACCTAAAACTCAAAATCAAATTTTTCCTAAACTAATGAGTTTTTGAAAAGAATTTGGGTTTTTAATAAAGTTCTGACTAAGTTGACTGGCTGTCTGTCTGCAGTGCTTTTAAAAAAGTTATATTCTCTGCGGACGTATACAAACGTATTTATGTGCACTCACGCACTAAATAGCGGGGGCTCAAAGTCTTTTATATGACTTTTGTTTTTACTTTTACTTCACTTAAATACCATCACTCAACGCTTTGCCTTTCAAAGTACTTAAAGCTACCAAAGCTCCACATAAGTAGACATGAAATGAGTTGAAAGCATATAAATGTGTTTATGTTACGACTGTCGGTTACCGAGTAGTTGTTAACTTCCGTAATTATAAGAGTTGCGTCTCTTGCGCTGGGTCTGTGCTGGGCATTGGTCTGTCAGATTTTTAAAATTGCCTGATCACCTCGTTATCTCTCTCAACATGCCCGCCCTGAAGTATTGCTTGAAACCATGGCAAGTATTTAACTAGCAGTATTGAAGAGGGAAAGAATGATGATATTGCAAGCTTTACCAGAAGCGACCTGCTGAAGCCCTTAGAAAGCTTGACATTGTTGATAGTATCGAAGTCCTTGGAGTGGTCAAACACAACGACCAACTTTTTCAGGGGATTCAGTGAATAAGGCAGTGGTGGTACTATAAACGGATGGGGGAAAAAAGAAGGAATATCGGTAAATTTCATGGCTTTCAGAATGGAACGAAAAAATTAATTAAAAAAGCTAACTTTGCTTCCATTGACTTTGATTTTAGATAATCTGGGGTATGAAGCACAATTCGCTGATATGTGGAAAATAGAGTTTATATTCAAGGGATGTCATTGCGGTTTAACCCTTTTTAACTTCCATCTATGAGCGCACGTTCTAAAGCTAAAGAAAATATGTATTTCTAGACCAAACACTTATCTAAAGGAGCAGTCTTCAGTAGTTGATGCTCGTGATTTAATTTTGTGTGTATTGGTTAGTTGGAGGATATGGTGCATAATATGCTATTCGTGCGTTTTTAGGCTTCCCAGTTGGGTAAGGTGTTAGTGAACAGGTCCTGGCGTAACTAAATGCTATTTAACTTTCAAGACCTTATGAGAGCAAATGTCTCCAAGAAAAATTTTGTTAGGTTATACCATGGCATACTAATACAGGTAATATTCTGTCAACAGCTGATGAAATTTTTTTTATTCTAATTTTCCCTAAACTGTCAAACTTACTTGCAATGAGTTTGTTTACGTTTTAACATGTGCTGTGCTGTTGACATTTCTTAGAAGTGTTTTCCAACATGGCTGCCGTGCTGCTGCCTGTTTTACTATGCCAAGGGTTATACCAATTACATCTACGTTTCATTCATGCCCGCCTTAAATCATTTGAAGAAAATTCGCCTTCATAAAAGTTATTTCCAATTCGAAGCAGCTCTATAAAAGTTTGAAAAAATGCATCCGTAAAACAAGCTCACAAGTTTTATATCTCTAATTCCAACGTACGTGCCCAAATGGTCAAGCAAACGTTGACAAAAATAAGTGATGCACGCAGACTAAATATTTCAAGTGATGATATATGGTCAGCTACATAAAGAAGAGATAAATGCAAAAACAAAAACTATCAGAGTCATTTCTCAATATTGCTCATGTACTACATATGTGCATACAAATATTGCTTTTTTCAGGCAATATATCTACGTCTATCAAACTCTTATATGGATTGAAACATGTTACTAAGAGTGTTGCTTGTTGTTGGCAGGCTTTGGTGTTCGTGACGGAGAACAGATACCGCAGATAAATGCCAAATCAATAACAGAAAAGTTGAGCAACTAATATGGAGGGAAAATAACTAAATAAACATTTGGTTCTTATGATAAACCGAAAACAAAAGTTGCACATTACATATATGTGTGTTTCATAACTCTCGCAAACTGTAACTTTTTAAAGTTGTGCTCAAAGTTTATAATGCAAATCTATGTGACCCTTAAATGATAAGTACCTGGGCATTTTCATAGGTTGCCATACAATTTAGTTTATTTAGATAATCATCAATAAAGATATTCTGGTTGTTTGTGTGAATAGTTTTACTTACCAGCAGTGAAGCGTTCTAAAGACATATCTTGACAATAAAAATATGTTTAAATTTTTTTATTAGTAACAAAGTTTGAATACACATAATTACTCCTTAGTGGCTGCTCAAAAAAATTTTCGACAAGTCTTTACAAGATTCCTTGCTGAATTGTATGGTTAGCAGCTGTGGATTGTTATCAAATAATCCTTCCATACCATGTTCCGAGTACGTTTTTTTTTCGGAAACATTACTTTAAATGTATTTGGTCACTTAACTCTTGAAACGCCACATATAACATACCATGCATGAACATCGATGAATTTAGCTCCACTCCGACAAACTCAAAAGTTTATCCCTGATCTTTGTGCGCAGTCATGACAAATGTTGGCCTTACTGGAAGTTGCACCTTAGCGACTTCTTGGATGAGTGCAATTCTCGGTTTATGAACTTCTTTGCCGGATTTTTCTTGTAGAACAAAAGTGGCAACCCTACTTAGAAATATTCTTTTATTCAATACGCAGGAAAATAACTTTCGTTTGATACCCATATTGGCATATTTAATTTTTTTACCTTATATACATACCAAATTTCATCCAAATCGGTTAAGCCATTTGCGAGATATTCGAATATACAAATACTCGTATATAGGAATAGCTCGTTAAAAGTTCAAAGATATAATAAGCTCAAATGGTAACAATAAGTATCAATCCTACTTATAAATGTATTTTGTTTTTTTTCAAAACGCAGGAAAAACCCCTTTCTTTTGATACCCATATTGGCATATTTTATTTCATATAAAAAAAATGCAGATAGGTGGCAACCCCAAAAAAATAACCTATGTGGCGATACCTACATAAAAATTCTTAGAATGTGGTACACTATCTACATACCGAATTTCATCGAAATCGCTTGAGCGGTTTTCGAGGTAGTTTTTAAGTAGTTACCCTAAACAAAAAGTTTATATAGAAACCTCAGTAAGTGGCAACCCCACTTCGAAAAACTTTTTTTGAAATACGAATGAAAATATATTTCGTATGATATCCATACTGGTATATTTTATTCTATATAAAAAAAAAATTGAGATAGGTGGCAACCCCAAAAAATAACCTATGTTGCAACACCTAGGTGAAAATTCTTAGAATGTGGTACACTATCTACGTACCAAATTGCATCCTAATCGGTTGAGCGGTTTTCGAGATAATCTGGATATACAAGAATAGCTCGTTTAAAATAATAACATAACATATATGAGAAAAGTGCTGAAATTAAAATGATATTATATATTTAAACTTGCTGACCCGACAAACTTCGTAATGCCAAAATACATTTTTTATTAAGCTCATTTCAAAAATTCTCGATTTCACCCGTATTTCTTTTAATCGAAAATTATTGATTGTTCACAATTTCAATTATGTATAGATTAAACCCCCGATTCTGTGCTCTTGATAAATTGTCAAATAAATATTCAAGAGAAAAATATTAGTATCATTCCTCTCCCTTGAACGGATCTTTCAAAATGCTTGCCATTATTTAAGTTTGTATGGGAGGTGCCACGCCCCCTTTCCCGATAACTCCCATTTCTTTCCCTGAGTATGGTGTTGATATCGAATATCTCCATATAAATTTTCAGATTCCTACTATTAACCCATTTGCAAAATCAAGTTTGTGTGGTAGGTGCCATGCCCCCTTAATATTTTAGTCTATTTTTGTTTCGTAAACTTGCCCTTATTAACTACAAATCAATTTGGTACAGTCGATTTCAAGTTTTAGCGTAACGAATAAGCCAAGATTCATTTTTATATACAGCTGTGTTCAATACAATAGTAGTGAAATTATAATTGATGTCGTTGGACAAAATAATTTTCATTCAAAATATAGCGAATTCCAAAACAGAAACTACATAAAAAGAGATTTTAAAGCTTACGCAAAGTTCAGGAAAGTTAATTAAACTTTTAAAAGTTTCCAACAAAATATTAAAATTATTTGGGCAAAATTTCAAGCAAATTTTTGAGTAAGCAGTTTTGTAGACCAATTAATTTAAGTGCAATATTGTGCAAGTTAGAACTCGCTCAGACATTTTCTTGAATTTTCAGAATGTTTTTCGGTGAGGGTGTCGAGTGATGTCTTCCATGCAACGAATGAACAAAACTTAATTTTCTATGAACGAAAATACTCAACACCCTGACCAATAACTTTTTTGACTACATATATGACTTAACCAAATTGAATTCAAGTTTTTGAAAGAAATACAACTAACAAACAGGTACATACAGGACAAACCGGCGGCTGTTTCGATGATACCACAGTACATTTCTGCAAAGGTTTTGATTTTAAATTTAACCCAGTTCGGGAACCACTCAGGTAGAAGATATCAATTTTAAACCAGAAATGTCTTACCAATTAAACAAAAAAAAATTTCCATTGACAGGATTTGCAGCCACACGCTGTGCATGAGAATCGAATGCTGAGCTACGATACACACATTCATGTTTTATGAAAAGTTCAATTACTTGAAAAAGCTTTCAGAAATAAAATAAAACAAATACAATTTTCTACTAGTATTTACAGCACCGTCAAACTTTTTTGCTTTAGTTTAAAAAGCATTTCAAGATTTTAGAATTTTTATTTAGTTACTCAATATTTTAAGCCTTAACGAATATAAATAAAAAATCTTGGTAGATAGTACATTGGTTTGGAATTTACTACAAAAAAGTTAAAAAAAAATGATTGATTTAAAATCTAAACCACAAATTTTAAATGTGCACCTTACACGCTCTTCAAACCCGCTCTTCGAACTCTTAGGGCCGGTTTCACCAACGCGACTAAGACTAAAACTAAGTCGTGACTTAAGTTAGCTCAGATTCGAGACTAACTTAATTTAGGGTTTCTCCAACTAGCGACTTAAATAATTTTGAACACAACAACCCGATCAGCTGTTTTATGCATAGTAGTATTTTTTCATACCAGACAACTCTGCGAATCCCAATAACCCAGTGTGAATGGGCATGTATGGCCATACACGAAGGAATGTATTGATCTTACACCCATTTCTCTTTAGTTGGAAGGTACTAAATTTAGCGCTTAATTAAAAACGATAGTTTCGTAATGGTTGCATGCTATAAAACAAGCGTTCACATGCATCTACGCATACGCCGTTAAAGTCATGCTTGACGAATTTTCCGGTTGGGACATTGTACAAAACAAATTCGGAGCATTGCTGACATTTAGGTTTCGAACGACAACAACACTGACTTAGTCGAGAATAGGTCAGCTGGCAGGCTGACTAAGCTGTGACTTAGTTAAGTTAGATGGTGAAACCGGCCCTTAGTGTTGGACTGCTTCAACGATTTCAATAAAAAGCAACAAATGTATACCGAAATCGAACGAGATGTGTCAAAAGTATAAAGACAGGCGCGAATACCATTTGCTGAATATAGCTTAATTGACTCATCTAAGCTACCTGTTGCTGATAAAATTTAATTACTCATATGATTATACATAGTACTAAGTCTAAGAAAAGTCTGAATACCCATTATTTCATTATTTTGTAAAAACAAACGTACTTTATAAGCAACCTTGCATTATTTGTAGCCATATTTTGTTTTGGTTCCAGTTCTTTCTTCCCGAACGAAGCACACGAACAGCACGAATAACTAAGTGTAAAAAAAAATCCATTGTACTGAAATATCTTTAACCTATTGCATTTTATCTTTACGATCAGATATAACAACTTTATAACATTTACCCCGTTGAAATCATCAAATATGGAAATGTTGTATTTTTATTTAAATTGATCAACGGTCGTAAGCCAGAATATCTGTATAGGCAACTGAACTTTGCTGAGTCAGCTCGTACCAATAATATCATTATACCTAAGCATGAAATTTTGGTAGCCTCAAGATTATTCTTTGTTAGTGTGATAAGCGTATGGAATTCATTACCTGTTCCAGTAAGATCTTCAAAACCAGTTCGATGCTTCAAAACGTCAGTTGCAAACCTGTTAGGGCTATAATAAACCATTTCTTCCATGATTATCTCTGCATTCTATATAAATTGTTTAGAGTAACTTTCAAAACTCAGGCATGTTGACTTTCTACCTATATATCTATATATCATAAACATAATTTTATTATAACTATTTTAGTTTAAGTTTGATCTTGTCACTTAATTGTTATATTTGTACGCTTAAAAACTTAATGTTTTACTGTACTTATAAAGTTAATAAATTACAAATTAAATTAAAACACTACCAAAGCACTTCGATGTACTATACTCGTACACAAAAACCAGTCCAGTGTCCAAAGTCTCCATACCACTTCAAATCGTGTAAGCTTAAAAGATTTTTAAACGTAGATCAATAAAATATTTTTGCTTCTTTCCACCTCACCCAAACTACAAATTTCTATTATTCAAGGCACTCAAATTAGGCTTTCGATTTATTTATTCGAGACAGAAAAAGGTCAAAAGCTTAGTAAGGTACAAATATCATGATTTATACTCAAGAAAAATATTTTTATAAATCCATTGATTTGTATTTATGCACTTAAGCTTTAAAGATGAAATTTAAGAGCAAAAGTTTGATTTTTGACTTTTAACTTTTACCCATCATGAAAGTTTGTTATGGTATTTAAAATAAGGTACGAAAGTGAATAAAAAGAGGGAGATATCAAAAACTGAAAAAAGCTGTAAACCACTTTGAACTTTGACACCCGCTTCATCCGTAAATTTCTGTTTTAACTGTAAATATCCCAATAAACATTTATGTACAAGCTGAATTTGAGAAGCATTTGAGAACGAAACTTGCTCAGTTATTAAATAAATCCCAAATAAACATTTTGCTAGTTTTTATAAAAATTCCTTACTCTCAAACATGATAGAGACGGAATCTAATAGACATGCTCTAGTACTCCACTCTAGTTCAAAGATATGTTAGAGGAAACTGTGGAGTCTTGAAGGATAAGCAACGTCGTCAATCCTTTTGGGGAAAACATTTTTTTCAGCACTTAATGACTGTTTTTCTGTCCTTTATTGGGATACTATTTCTACGAAATGTGCAGATGTATGTGTAAGTTTTTTTTGCCTTTCACTTTTGGGCCGCCCTATATTTGAGTCACTTGATGAGGGTAAATAAATTTAAATATTTATTGCTGAAGCTTAGACAGAAATACAATAACAAATTTTAATAGTTTGGCAGTACTCGTATTGTTTGTGAACTTGAAGGATGTAAAAGTATCTTTATTGACATTATTGAGATGGAAATTAATCTACTGAAAAAAAAACTAAGTAAGATATACTTATGCGATTTTTTATGTTTTTTTTACCTCCTCCACCGATTCCGGAGTGAACAAAATAAGATTCAAATAAAATTCAATGAAAGTTACTCACCACAGCTGTGATGCAGTTGTGAGTTTGAAGCAATTCAACTTAAAAAATGGACGGTATGTTGTAGCCCCAGAGGGTTAAAGGTCTTCACCCTGTTCAAAATTTGATTGAAGAACTCGCTTTATCTATGAGATTCAAAAAACACTATCTGAACAAAAGTTCAATACATATTTAGCTGGCATAGAGCGTTCTTAAACAAAATTCTTAAATGTACCGATACCCATATTGCATCTAACATTCAAGCAGATATTTGGCTCACTTTTTGGTCGATATCGCTGCAACCGGTTCAGGTAGTATTTCTCAAATTTCCTTGCAGTCAATTCTACTAGTTTTATGCTACTTAAATACTAGTTTATCAAACCGGCTCAACTAGTTCGAGTTCTGTAATTTTTCCATATTAGCAACCGTATTTTTAACACGGCAATGTCCTACGAGATGGCAATTGTCCGTTTCTGCATCAGGACCATACCAATTGGCATACTAAATAGTTAGTCACTGCATCAGCAATATACCAGTTGACATACATATTAGTCATTATATATCCATTTTCTTTTTTGCAGCTTCTAACAATTCCGTTAGTTATTCCTTGTTATTTTATTTATGAAAACGGCATTTCACAATCACAATAAAGCAACCCTGGAAAATAAAAACAATTCAATATTTTTTTATGAATTTGTTAAAAAAAATTTCATCAGAAAAAGGTTACTTTGATTATTCCAAAAAGAAATGTTATTAACTTATTGAATTGCTTTGACAAGTGATCGTTTCGTTTTCACTTTTTTTCGTGGTTTCGTTTGAGCACTGCTTACTCGTTTTTGCGTCGCTGGTACGCCGTTATGCAGTAGTGAAGTCGCAAAAAATAAAGGTGATTTTGTTGACATGCATGTACGTACATGATCTCAGAATATTAGTTGAAGTGAAAACTAAAATTTAGGACGGCATTGTTAACTGAACGATTGCTGCCCGAATACTGAATTGTTTTTTCCCGCTCGTTAATACATGTTTCGACAATTTTAGAGGGTTGTTGGTGCTTATGAAAGCGGAAACGTTGCAGTCGCTCAAACTGGTATGAATATCACGAAATTCTAGTTAATGTACTAGAATGTTTACTAACCAATTTGGCAGTTGACTGCAGGGTTACTACTTCAACCTTTTACTAACATTCCATGCAACATATGCAATGATTCGCAAAAATGAACTACAAGAAGAACATTCGCGAATGCATCGAAACCACTAATAGATTCATTTAAGAAGCGACCAACATTGATTCACGAATGTATTCACGAACTCAGAACTACGCTAATTTCTGTACGTTCTTATTCGCGAACGAAAATGGGGGATATTTTGCGGTACTTCTAACTTGCACAATGTCATACTAAAATTTATTTGTCTATAAAACTGAAGATTTTGATGGTAATTTTTTAAAGTTTAATTAACTTTTCTGAAGTTTGTGTAAACTTAAAAATTTCTTTTTATGTGGTTACTGTTACAATAAAAACTTCAAAGAGATATTTTCAAAAACGTGCTTAGAACAAAAATAAATATTTATTTGCTTTAAATTTTATAGTTTTTCCAGTCCATTTATTTTTGTTGTTCTGATTGAGTTTAAGCTTTTTTAATCATTTTGTTTAGAATTGCAAATTTAAAAGACGATTTATTCAACTTTTCAGAAATAACGTTTCGCTAGACATTTCAGCGTGATACGGGTAATATGTTTTTATTTTATTCAATTTAAATTTTGTTGTTTTAAAAAAAATATACATATAGAAAACCCGTTATATATATAGTATGTATATAAAAAGCCCGGTTTCGCATACAAATTTTTAAATTTTTAGTAACACTCGATTTCTCTGATATTTATTTTTACAACTTCACCGTCGAGATATTTGGATATGAGATAAATTACCTCAAAATGCCCCATTTCGTGGCGGCTTATACAAAGTCGACAACCACAAGCCTCGAAATATTTACCTAGCTCAATGCATTCTTTTTTCTATATATACCCAATTTTTCACCCGACCATTGCCATAACAACAGTGACATTTGACACTATTTCAAAAAAAAATTATTTCATCTCCTTAAGAAGACCACGCTATACATATCATGTACATAAGTAGCTGTAATCACATAAAGGTCAGCACACAACCCTTTTCTGTAAAAGCAGGATCAAACAAGAGCACTGATTGCACTTGATTGAATAGACTAGAAAAGAATAAGCTGTCAAAAATAACTACAAAGGAAGCCACGCGGACTACATTACTGGCCAACAAAAGCGAAGTACGAGGTGTGTTCAAAAAGTATGGCGAATTTTGTGTTTTTTCAAAAATTATTTATTTATTCATGAATATCTATTTTGTCCCCTTGAAAGTAATCCCCATGAGATATTATACACTTGTGCCAACGGTTTTTCCAATCTTCGAAGCACTTCAAAAAATCATTTTTTTGTATCTTGTTCAGCTCCTCCTTCGATGCCTTCTTTATCTCGTCAAGAGAAGCGTAATGTCGTCCTTTCATGGGCCTCTTCAGTTTAGGGAACAAGAAAAAGTCACAGGGGGCCAGATCTGAGGAATACGGTGGCTGCGGCATCATTGTGTGTTGTTTTTGGCCAAAAAGTCGCGCACAAGCAACGATGTGTGAGCAGGGGCGTTATCGTGGTGCAAAAGCCAATTTTTGTTCTTCTTTGCACATCTTCTCGGCCTTCTGAGAACATTTTGTACCACCGATAAACGTTGCTTCGGTCCAAGGTAGCTTCTCGGTATGCCACAGTCAACATTCGGAATGCATCCGCGCACTTAATTTCGTTGTTCACACAAAATTTGATACAGGTTCTTTGATCCATTTTTTTGAATAGGTAAAAATCGAAGACGATCCAAAACACGTGCAAGCAAAGCAGCTGTCAACAATTAACTGAACATTCAAAATGGCCGAGCTTGTCGGCATAAGTGAGAGACATGAGTACCAACATAACGCCACAAAAAATTCGAAATTCGAATATACGTAACCAGCGAAAATTCAAAATTCGCGATACGTTTTGAACACACCTCGTACATTCACATTCTTAACTCAAACACGACAAATAAATAAAGAAGGGCAACTGTAATTAGCGAAATTACAAAGCTCCAAACCTATGAAAGAAATCTCATTTTCAATCGCTGACTGATGAATACGAAATATTGTGACACATTCTTTTTTTTTTTTTTGTGAAATTTTTGTTTTTGTTATTTATCTGCCAGCTGCGAGGTTCAAATTATTTTTTATTTTGCTAGGCTGTCTTGTTTTGACAAAAGTTATTTAGGCTCACTTTCCAATGCTGCTCAGGTCACAAAAGATTTGCTTTTCTTTTGAAAACCTAAATTATAGCAAATTTAAGGTGTTTGTATTTGGTTATTACGCCAAGTTGAGCACAATCTTTTGTTTGAGCATTTCTTTGGTTCGCTGATTTTAGCAGGAAAGAATTAACCGAACTAAGAAGTAAAATAAGACTTGTGCAAAGAAATGTAGAAATTAAATTTTTACTAAGAACTAGCGGATCCGGCAGACGTTGTTCTGCCTAAACTTTTACTTGCCTACATTTAATAAATTGTAATCTCTCCCCTCCCCACTTAGTGTTACCTCGTCATTTATTCATATATCCTAATTTTTCTTTCTACTTTTGCTTTTTCTCCATCCCAATATCCTGTTAGTTTATTTTACCCTCCTCATTTTTCCCTAATGCCTCCTCTACTTTTCAAATTTTCAATTCCTACTCCCCTTTTTCTCGCTTTTACTCTGCGGGTACTGATATGCCCATTGCTTCGAAGATATATCGAATTAACTCTTATTTGCTCCTGGTACCGCTTTCTGTTGCAACGGTTTTTTTGATCTACAGAACAGATATCTATAGATAAAATATTATTAACTTGAACCGAATAAATTCCTAACTATGCCGAATTGCTACTTAAAGTACCCTGGGGGCTTTTCTGGATCCATCGTGAAAGTTTCATAAAGATCGCCTATAAACTTTGGTAGTTAATGAAGAACAAACCAAACCCAAAAGATCTGGGCGTGGCACCGCCTACTTTTCCAAAATTACCTAAATCTTGACTAAAGGACACATTTATCTAAATATCATTCATTTACACCAAACAAGCTCAGAGTTATGACGAATTGATTTTTTATATAGCCTGGGGGCGTGGCACCGCCCACTTTTCCAAAACTAAATATAGCCCATGCCGTAGCCAGCGAACTTCTGAACCTATCGTTCAAATTTCATAGAGATTTACTATAAACTTTAAACATTAATGAGGCACAAGAAAAACACAAAAAATGTGGGCGTGGTAACGCCCACTTTTCCAAAATTATGTAAATCTTAACTAAAGGACACGTATATCCAAATATCATTAATTTACACCAAACAAGTTCAGAGTTATTACGAATTGAAATTTTATATAGCCTGGGGGCGTGGCACCGCTCACTTTTTAAAACTATATACAGCATATGCTTTAACCCATGATCCCAAGAATATACTGCGAAAATTTCATAAAAATCGGTTTAGTACTTTGGACGCCTATAAAGGACACACAGACATACAATTCATTTTTATTTATAAGATATATAAAACAGATTTGTGTCAAACATGGCCGATGCCACACCCATTTATTTATTTACATATTTTTAATTTTACTTCGATATTTATTCTCACTCAACACTTAAACTTTCTGAGGCACATTTTTGACACTATTTTCAAAAGTGGGCGTGGTGATCAGCCGATTTTATTTATTTTTAGTAAACATGTTAGCTAACTTGTCTTAATAAGTCCACTTCTTTTCAAGTTACAAGTATCGAAACGCTAGAAAAACTTCCTCAAAAAAAGGGAATTGCCACGCCCATTTAAATATTTTTTGTGTTTTGTTACGATATTTTGAACAGATATTTAAAATTTTATTGTAATATCATATATAAAAAAAGAACTAAATTTAAAAATTATTTATAATATAAAATTAAAAATTTTATAATTATAATTATATTTTTTAAAAAATAACACTTTTTAATTAACCCCTAATTAAATTTATAAAAAAAATTATCTATCAAGTTTCAAATAATAAATTAATGTTGAATTAAAAATAGCTTGAAAAGTAGTTAATAATTTTAAATCTTTTTAGTTATACCAATTAAATTTATATAAAATTTAAACTTTAAATACAATATCATGTTCAATTAAAAATAACTTGAAAAAAAGTTAATTGTTTTAAAATTTTAAATTTTTTATTCAAACCAATAAAATTTTGAGTAAAATTTTAAATTTAAATATAATATCATATATAAATAAATAATAAAACTAAGGATAAAAATTTTAAGAGTAGTTTAATATATATGTAAATAACTATTTTTACACTCTTCCAAAATTTACAATAATTTTAAAATCCTTAACTATTTTTCAAGTTTTTCTATCAAAAAAATTTCAGAATTTTTCAGTCTACCTAAAAATTTTCATTGTGTATTTATAATGGCTGTTTTTTCCATGCTAGTCACTTTTCACAAATAACAAAAACTGATCTTGAACTCGAAAAAAAAATATGTTTTTTTTTCTTTTTTCCAGTTCAAAAACTGATCCTGAACTCGAAAAATTAGTTGGGTGTGTAATGTTAGTTGGGTATTTAATAAGCATACAATCTTCGAAGAGACAGCGAGTTTAGCAATTTATCGCTGTTTGAAAGTTAATTTACATATTTGAACAATCAATTGCTGAAACTGCTTAGTAAGGGCAAATACTCAAAGCACGTTTAGTTGTGTGTTGCTGTTTGCTCAAACAAAGGCGAAACATTTCCGTTGTCAGCTAAGTGATTTCTTCTATTTTCTCCTTTTTACCAGCTGTGCTAATCCAGCATTGTCTACAATTCTTTATATATCTCATGCCATTTATAGATTTGTCATTAATTTACGTACATACATACACACATACATATAAATATATATAAATAAATGCATAGATATTTCTTGATTATAATTTTTGTCTGCTTTTTATCTGATTGCAGGAATCAAATAATTTTCTACCATCTTTTGAAGCGATTTCCTATGCGGTGAAAAGTATAGCAACAAAGTTTAATTGGACTCAAGTTGATATCTATGTTGGCGGTAAGTCAAGAACTCATTTAGATTAGATGAAACGAAATAGAAGCAAACAAATATATTCCTGGTGCCAAACAAATTGAAAACGAATGGCATGACAATTGTCTGAGCATACGAGCATTAATCTTTAGTATTTCTCACACATCTTGAGGATTTAAAGCATGAATGAATCAAGGTGATTAAGAGTTGATTTCACTAAAACGAAAATGAGGCTTGTCAGTTTATTTATTATTGAAATGGGTTATGTTGGATAACACATGGTTGGAATATAAATAAGTTAAATGAAAGAATAAAGTAAGTTAAGGACAAAGCAGCCTTTAGAGGATTTAATTAAAGCTTGTTTGAATTGGTTACTAAGCTGAGTCTTAGAGTTTTGAAAGAAAGGCACTACACGGTTAAAAATTTGAGCTTATATTTTAGACCATTCGTCGGTTTAAGCAGTTTTTTAAACTTTTTTGTAATAAATTCAAAAACCTTTCAATTACACCGCGTTACACACATTCTGTCCTATGAATATTTGGTTCACTTTGGTACTTTTTCGGAAAAGGGAGAAAAAATAAAAATACACGTGTATCGGCGATTTTCATGTACACGTCAGAATCTTTTTTTTTATTATAACTATACAATACCCAACAAGCAAAGTAAACTTAAAATAAATTTTTAAAGAGCTTTCCGAAACAAATATTAAGCTTACAAAATTCTGATTTTTCATTTATAAAACGTTTGAAAATAAACGTTGAGTAATGGAAATGACACGTTGATAAAAAGCTTATTAATGTAGTAAGCTTAAAAACAATTTCCAAAAAAAAAGCTTTTCATATTATTTAACTGTTGCAATAAAATAAATAAAAAAGTTCAAATCATACATTGAATGCTGAAACTTAAACCAATTATTAGCAGATTGCGGAAGTGGTTAAGATGCAGCCACGAGTTTTTCTTTTGTGTCGCCATTCTCATGTTAAATCTTTTAAGTTTAAAAGAAAAAAACTGACAGATAGATTTTCCTGAATTTATTTAAACATTTGCATTTCACTTTTAAAGTGAAATGATTTGTAACAGTTTTTTTTTTAAAGTTTGTAAAAAGTTTACTTTTAACTTTCAAATAAATTAAAACTGAAAAGGCTTACATTTCGCTTATTGTAGCAAGTTTACTTAAATATTTTTTTTTAAATATTTACAGAAATGCTTATTGGGATATATTCTGAACTGAAAAAACCGTCTAAAATTTTTTTAATATTTTTTCATTTATTTCTGAAAGTTTTTTCATTGAATTTTTCTCTAAATAGTTTTGTGTGCGCCGTAGCTCAGTCGGTAGAACCGACGACTCCGATGCGGGGATTGTCAGTTCGAGGCCTGGCAACTGACACAAATGTTTTTTTTTGTTTTTTAATTGTTAAGACATTTCTGGTTTAAAATTGAAACTCTTTCCTTTACTCTCGTTTTCTCGAAAACTGGAATAATTTAAATTCTAAACCAAATTTGGTTTGGACATATACATATGTAGCTCAAAAACTTTTTAAGTTCAGGTTTAAGTTTTTAGCCGTGTATCTTTTTTTATTGTTTATTTGTGGTAAGAAAAAAATATCATCTCCAAATTAAACATGCTAAGAATACACATGAAAAATTTATTATTTCAATTCTTTTCTCAATTGGTAGATGATATGTTTCCTCTTACTCCTTAGTAGTGTGGGAGGTAATTAAGAAGATGTCAGAATTCCAGACGGTAAAAGATGCGGCACTGCCTCACGAAAAATAAAGCAAAGGGAAATCAGGGATAACCAGCATATATTAATTCAAAACCACACCGGAGCATTTGCCCACAGTGACTTTCGGTCCTATTTCAAGCCCGATTCCAATTGACTTACATATACTCTGTCCATCTTAGACTCAGTGAGTATGTGTGCCACCACTGGCGTCAAGATGGACTCAAGTGGGGGCTGGAAAAAAGTCGGAATTATTAGACATTTCTACCTCATCATATTTAAAAAAAAAAAAACAACGAGCCGTGCGTTATGCGGATGCGCTTCTCGTGTCGGTTGGGAATTATCATTATAATTATTATTATTATTATTATTACAATTACTATTATAATTATTATTATTATTTTTATTATTATTATTATTATTATTATTATTATTATTATTATTATTATTATTATTATTATTATTATTATTATTATTATTATCATTATTATTATTATTATTATTATTATTATTATTTAGCAAAGTAGCAAAGGAAATAAACGGGTTCAGAACTGACCGAGCAACAGAAACGGACTATATACAGGGTGGCGCAAAAGTAATCCTCCTATCAGAAAATGCTATAAATTTTGCGATTGGCCCCTAAAGTCAGTTCTGTTTTGACATTTGTGTAGTAAACACATAGTTAATACACGTTAATAAACAATGTTACGCTACACTGCTCCAGAACGCGGAATATTGCTGACTATTTATTTCGGTCGGTGAAAAACGGTTACTGCGCAAAAGTAATCCTCCTATCAGAAAATGCTATAAATTTTGCGATGGGCCCCTAAAGTCAGTTCTGTTTTGACATTTGTGTAGTAGACACATGCCAAATACATGTTAATAAACAATGTTACGCTACACTGCTCCAGAACGCGGAATATTGCTGACTATTTATTTGACCAATAATCGGTCGGGGCCAAACGGTTACTGTGAATGGTGGGCGCTACAGAGCAATGATCAACGAGTTCTTTTTGCCGCAACTTGATGAATTGGGATTGGAAAACATGTGGTTCCAACAAGACGGTGCAACAGCACACACTGCACGTGCCACAACCGATATGCTGAACATCGGAAGCTTACTTTTGCGCCACCTTGTAGCTATTGACTTCGGAGCGGAGAATGTAGAGTATCCCTCGAGGGAGGATTGGGTTTAGTCACTGGTAGGCAGATTACAATCTACACGGACATTTCAAAAATAATAAATAAATGGAATGGGGGTTGGGCTATACTCTGAAGACTCCCTTGCTCGTGCAGTGTCTTCCAAGCATAAATCTCTCTCTCTATGGCGCGATACACAACAGGTATATCATCATAAACCTCCTAAGAGATTTTTTGCGCCAAGCTTCTCTTCCAGTTTGTGGTGTGCCGATTTGAATTTTCCCTACAAATTGGTGGGACCTCCAGTTTTTTGCCGACTCCGAACGGCATCTACAAAGGAGACGAATTTTTGCTGAGAAGCCTGTCATGGCAGAAATACACTCGGAGAGTTTGCCAAACCACTGCCGAGGGGCGACCCCGTTTTGAAAAACTTTTTTCAAATCACTTTTGATGTTACCTGTACAAGGGCTCTTCGGTGTGGTAGGCCGGCAACACTACCTTCACACCACGGCGGCCGCCGCATAAATCTATGGCATAGAAAAGTCAACTGGATTGCTGGGCGAGGATATATTGCCAGCTACCAATATAATGATCTTTTCTGAAAGCCAAGCTGCTCTAAAAGCATTAGAATCTAACGCGATAATATCTGATATTTTTCGAAGGTAGCGAAACTTACTAAAGGTTCTAGATCATCTTAACATTTCTTTGGACATTCATGAGAAAGACAACTCCTCCGTGCAACCGCTATGGGGAAATCTGCTAAGGAGAATCGACGAGCATTCATTTAAAACAACGAATTTACCATGGACCAACAGGGATGACTGCAAAGTCTCAATATCCATATGGTCATGTTTAAACACAAAAAGAATTAGCCTCCTTCTCAAACTAAACTAATTTGTGGTAAGGGTACTTATAGGTGTCATCACAGGACATTGTGCTAGTGCACCAATGCTTTTATGATGGCGTATGCCACGAAGTTCCCTATTTAGAAGCTGTTAGAATGGGGAGGAAGCGAAGTCGATTCATCACATTCTTTGTCGATGTCCAGGACTGCAGACAAAGCGAAATATTTTTTGCTACAGTTTTCTGATAATCAGCGAAACGAAATTTTTTTCCTTTATATCATTGTGCATCAATGATGTAGGTACAACAAATAAAAAAAATTAAATAAAAAATTAAATGAAAAAATGTATAAATTTTTTTTATCCGCTTGCTCTTATAGTAGAAATACCCTTGACAAGAAAACTCACCCTAAAAAGGTAATAATCTTTTTCCGACAAAACATTTCAAACATTTTGATAGAAATTATTTTTGAACCTTCTTCAAACTTCAGGCCTCCAATCAATACGACTCCCCGCCTTAATCGAAAAACATGTTTCTCTAAAATGTTTACCTGCATAAAGCAATCATTCATGCATCAAATAAAGTAGTTGCGATGTATTTACACTCAACCCCTCCAGGTCTTAAACCGAACTTACAGCGAGGCTGCAATCGAGTCGTTAACAGCCACTCAAAGCCTAAACCAACATGTACTTATGTACCTGTTTATCGAAGTGGAAAGCAACAATATTCCAGCAAAAATGTTGTATATGTTTGTACACCAACACAAACTTTTCAAAAATATCACAAACCAAATAACTCACAGCGCACACGAAACACGGTAGTCAACATTCAGAGGCACACTTTGACTCAAACAGCTAGAATTTATCAATGATTTGCCATGTATACGACTCACAGGCTATACATACAGACCTACAACTAACTATACAGCTGCGGTTTAATATTTAGTACTTAGTGCAAATACGAGGAGAAGAATTGAGAGACAGAAACCCAAGTCATAGTGCCTACTGGGGCGAATAAAGCCCTCGACGTGGGCATAAAACAAAGAAAGCGCAAATTCAGTAAAGCGCTCTGTAATGAAGTGGATCAACTACCTGGATACAGAATATTTATGAATATAAGACCAACTGCTAATAATTTCCCAGAACTTTTACTGCCCATCTACAACAAATACATCCGGCAAGAATCTTCCCAAAAAGATTGAAGACAGCATGGTTCGTCCTTATCCCGAAGAGGAAAGCTGCCCCCAAACTCCCACCATAAGGCTAGGCTTAAGTGGGTAATATTTTAAAATAAGAAGAAATTCTCACACTCGCAGAGTCCAGTTCCTAGAGTAGGGCATGTGTTAAAGTAGTAAGTAACCAGAACTGTTAAATAATGATTACTAATCGTATTGATTACTTATTGATTAGTATTACTTTTAATTTTTAATGATTACTTTCCATTTAATTAAAAAATAATCAAAAAAAAATCATGATTTTTTACGATTATTAAAAACATTTAAAAAAGTTGTTTCGATTACTTTAATTAGTATTGATTTTTTTTTTTTTATTATTTTTTAATTTTTTTTGCCATTGCAGAAGCTCATAAATATACACATGAACAATCTTCTATATATATAAAATTCAAATTATGTATATATGTATCTATAGATCGACTTGCGTCCTAAACGTATAAACCGATCGTAACCAACCTTGAAACACGAACTGGATACCTTACCGGGATAGTCATGGGCTAAAAAATATTTTGATATTTATAGTGGGCGTGGCACCTCCCATACAAATGGAATATTTAACAGTCCGTATTTCTGGAAGTATTTACGTTAGACTACTGACATTTGGTCAGGGGTCATATCACATTAATCCCTACCACATCCAGAAAAACTGCGGATAACGAAAAAGGGGGCATGGCACCTCCCATACAACTGGAATTTTTTATAGTCCATATCTCTGGAAGTATTTAGGCTAGACCAATGAAATTTGGGATGGGGTTATATAAGGTTAATCCCTAACACCTCCAAGAAAACTAGAAAAAACGAAAAAGGGGGCGTGACACCACCCCTACAGCTGAAATTTTTCATAGTCCGTATCTCTGGAAGTATTTACGTTAGACCACTGAAATTTAGTAAGGGTTTATATGAGGTTAATCCCTACCCCCTCCAAAAAAACTGGGGATAACGAGAACGGGGGCGTGGCACCTCCCATACAGCTGAAATTTTTTTTATAGAAATGTGGAGTGCAACCGACGGGTATGAGCTAGTACTGAATAAAATCAAAAATATTAAAAGAAAATCTAAAAGACTCAAAAGTAATCAAACCAACATTTTTTGATTGTTTTTGATTTTTTTATTATTATTATTTATTTTTTTTTTTTACTTTTTCTAATCGCCTTTTCTTGAAAAACAATTTAAATAATCATTTCTAATTAAAAGAGCCACTTATTAATTTATTACTAATTACTAATCAAATTTAACAAGTCTGCAAGTAACACAATATACGGAAGTGACTACTTTTTTTTGCGCTACTTCAAAGTTGCGCCTAAGTGCCGCTCGTTTTTTTTTAGCCAATGCAACTTTAAAGCTGCATACGTTTGGTAAAACCACTTCTACCTAAGTATTTTTAAAAGTTTATGATATATCTTATATATATAATACATATATTTATGAATTCAATATAAAACAAATATTGGTAAAAAATAAAAATAATGGGATTCAAGTATTAAAGGTTAAAAAATTATTTTCTATTCATTTGCGTGTCCTATGGCTATGTGTTTTATACAAAATTTATATCAAATATAAAAATTTGAATAGGACGTTGTTATTTCAACGCAAAATGTGAAATTTTCGTAAGTAGTAATATGATAAATTATAAAATGTAATTACATTTTTGATAGAAAAATAAAAAATAACAACTGCATACAGCGGGTGGAATAACCAGCCGCTTCTTCGATGATACCAAAATACCTTTCTTCCAAGGTTTTTGCCCCTGAGTATCCTAAGCATTTTAGCAAACTTCTCAAATTTTCATCAGAACTGTACTTCCCCATAAATGTAGGACTTGTATAGCGCGCCCAGCACTTTTTGTTACGTATACGCCATGGTGATTAAGGTGCCAAATGTCTTCAGCACGTTACGCTCTGATTGCTGTGCTGCTTTTACTTAACTTTTATGCATTTGTGTTTATGTACAGTTATATTGCATAAGTATTTTACCTTGTGTATTGCCATGTGTTTGACTGCATTTTTTTTTAAGATTATTTGGTGCAGTGAAATTGAAAGTAATTGCAGCGATTAATTTGGAAGTGCTGAATAAATAAGAAAATAAATAAAACAATTAAACTTAACGAAGAAATTTCCAGGCAGGGGGTCAATTCTGGTTTTGCATTATCGTGAAGTGAAAAGTAAATGCGTCAATTCACCACAATATTCGATTCGCTTTTTGCTTTAAATTTTTGATTTGAAGTGAAGTGGAAAAAGTTAACTCCAAATAATTCAACCATCGGATTTTTTACAAAATTAAACGTTTTAAGTAATAAAAATTAGTTTTATTCTTAGCTGTGTCGACGCAATTAAAAATGTCTTCAACAAACAGTTTTCACCGCGCATATAAGAATTGCATTTTAGAGCTCAGTGAAGTGAAGAAAGGAAAGCGTCAAGTGATAACTAAAGTGAAAAGATTTTTTTCACTTCACGATAACGCAAAACCAGAATTGAAACCCAGTGTAGACTTGAGTTTCGCTATTCTTCCTCCACTCTTCACTTTTTCTTTATTTCCTTCAATTTTTATAATGGCATACGCTCTTGATAGCAAAGCTATTAAGACAAGAATGTATTTTATTTCAATGCTTTACTTGATATATTTCGTATCTTTGTTTTTTTTTTTTTGGAAAAATAATTTTTTCTCATTTCACTTATTTAGCAACCATTTAAATTACGATTAAGACATACAGGGTGGCTAATGAAAGCCCCTACCAAAAAAAAATTAAATAACTTTTTTTCTATTTAATGAATCTGGTTAATTTTTTTTTTATTTTGCAGATTGACTTTTACATTTAACAAAAATGGATAACTGGGATACTGAAACAAGAATTTGGATTGTCCGCCGCTATCACGCACTGGAGTCCGTAGTTTCGGTTCAAAGAGAGTATAGGCGCACGTTTGGCGGCAATCCTCCGAGCAGATGGACCATAATAAGACTTGTAAACAATTTTGCCGAGCATGGGACAGTCAACAGAAGACCTTACCATCGAAACCCTTCAGTTCGAACGGAGGAAACAATCGCTGCTGTAGCTGCTGCCATACAAAACAATCCACGTGTTTCGACAAGAAGCTTATCTGCTCAAATGGGTGTAAGCATACAGTCATTACAGTCAATTATGCACAAAGATTTGGACTAATTCCCATATAAAATTCAAATGGCCAACAAACTGAACGCTGCAGACTTGCCGATTCGCTTGGAATTTTTCCAGAAGATGCTTCAAATGGTGGAAGAGGATAGAAACATGTTGAACTGTCTTTTCATGTCCGACGAGGCCCATTTCGATTTAAACGGCAACATAAACAAACAAAATTGTCGAATATGGAGTGCTTCCAACCCACAGATACTCCATGAGACGGAATTGCATCCACTTCGTGTCACAGTGTGGTGTGCAGTTTCATCACGCTGCATTGTCGGGCCCTACTTCTTCGAAGAAAACGGTCACACCGTTACGGTTACTGGAGACCGTTATTTGAGCATGTTGAGAGAGTTTTTCTTTCCAGAATTACGCCGAATGAGAATTTCTTTCAACTCTGTGTGGTTTCAGCAAGATGGTGCAGCTCCTCATATAGCCCAACCTGTTATGACAGAATTGCCACAAAAATTTCCCAATAAGCTGATATCCAGAAACTCCACATTCCGTTGGCCACCCAGGTCGCCTGACCTTACTGCACCTGACTTTTTCTTGTGGGGTTATTGCAAACAGGAAGTCTTCAAAGCAAAACCAACAAATTTGAATGAACTAAGGCAATCCATTCGAGAAACAATTGCGGCTATTCCTGTCTCAACTCTCCAAGCAGTAATGAACAACTTTTTGGCAAGATGCCGCACATGCATCGACGAGCAGGGGGGGGCATTTAAATTCCATTATTTTTAAAACTAATTAAGCTATATTTAATAAAATTTAATGAGCTTTAACATGAATAAAAGAAAAATTAATTCCATACACTGAAAAAAAAATTATTTGAGTTTCTTAAGGTAGCAAAATTCATCAGCCACCCTGTACATAATGAAACACATTTTTTATAACACCTCGAAACAAGAGGAAACATGATGCACGCACCAATAAATTCACCAAAATGATCACAACTACACGCCATCAGACAATTACACAAGCTGAAAAGAAATGATGGGCCTATTGAAATCACTACCACAGAGATTGTAAACGACATCAAAAATACCAAGCGAGCAATATACTTAGGCTCGGAGACTATTTCCATACATCCAGTTTGTGAACTAGTCAGTTATTGTTTGCTAACTCTGAATCATAACTAGAAACTAGGCAGGGCCGACTAGAGACTTTATCCTCTCAAACCAGCGGACTAAAGACATTTATATGCACCGATATCTCTTCTATAGCTAGCAGTTAAGACACAAGAAAATGATCTGCTCTCTCACTACACCACTTAGTAGAGTCCAGCATAATTTGGTAAAACGCCTAGAGTTGGGCGATTTTGTTCAATTGAGTGATCGAACTACTTAGTTCGTATAGTTCGTTCAGTCGTTGGGCCGTTCAATACAAATTTTTCTTTAGAATCTGTTTGCTTATTCATGAACTCGGCTAGGAACCAAAGCAATATTGAGTTTGTTTGCTACATCAAATTTCAGAATGCCCATATGAATTGGATTTTCAACCAGCAACTACTGTTCTTGTGGGATTGTCCTGTCCCACAGTCAATTACCTAAACTCCTAAAGGACATTGAGTGAATTTATCGTACAGAATTTTGCTTGCCATGTTTGATAGCAAACTCACCTTCGTCGCTCCAGAAAAGCGCCATTACCACTAAAGATGTACAGGGTGTTGATTACGCTGCACCTATATGGTCACCCAATCTTTCTGACACCAACTAGAGAATGTTGCAAGTCTGCCAAAACGCCGCCATCAGAACTGCCACCGGTTGTCTCTTTATGTCATCTGAGTCTCACCTTGATCAAGAGACTAAAATGTTCAACTTTCGTGACGCCGTGGAACTGTTGAGAAGACAGTTTGAACTTAACTATCACAAACCTGTTCATCCAAGCCGTCATCTATTGGTTGAACGTTTTCCTCCTAAAGACATAAGGAAACATGTTGAGATCCTTTATCACATTACTCAGACGTTTGATCTGCGTAACCTTAGGCTGGCTCTAAGTGATCTCCAAACCAATTCGGTACAAAACTCCTTCAAATCTCGGTCTGTGAAATCCGTTATTGACATCGAACTAGCTGTAATAGCTGAAGAGTAGAGCTTTCTTTCGAGGCGAATAGAGTCATACCAGCGCAACGTCGATTTGGATACTGTAATAGGTTAAACTCTTACTTATCCATACTCAGCTCCACCAGCATTTGGTATGTCCCCTCATTATACTAAACATCTCTTTAACTGTTAAATTGAGCTTACCCTAAATAAAATATTTAGTGAATTTTCTAAGGTCCTAATTGTTGTATCCGGCATCATACATCTGTAAAGTTCTATTCAACATCCATAAGTAAATTTGTAAGTTCCCGTCCACCGAACAGGGCTAAATTCAAGCAAACATTTACTGTACATAAGCAAAAATCTGCGAGTGATAGTCTTTAAGGCCTATTCTGACCCGTATTGAGCCTTTTTAATAACTACTTTCATTTGTATGCAAAGTCATCAAAGTAGTTAATATTATTCATTCATTGAAACGCTTGAAGTGAAGTTAATTATTATCCAATTCCTTGAATTCAATAAAAGTTTCCGGTTAAAAAGCTGTGATGATGCCAAACAAACTTAAATACAACATAAAAAAACACAACAAAAAATGTTCATCACATCAGTCAGCCGGATGTGTAAAAACATATTGTAGAAATAATTAATTAACATTTACCACGAAATAAAAAAAACTTAATCCGAGTAAATAAGTGTCCTTTGAGTGACGATTTGTGTATATATAAATACATATGTAATTATTTTGTATATTTGTAAGTTTATATACAATTCAAGAGACTTAATGTAGTAATTAATTATTTCGTGTTAATTTGCAGCAAATGGTTTAAGGGGAAAGTGCGGATTGTTCACCGCTTAGATGTTGAGGTTAAACTAAAACCAATTTTCAACAACTTCTATTGTTCATGTTCAGATCAAATCTTCGGCAGAAGCTGGACTTATTTTATCATGATATTTTGTTACGATGTTAGTTGTGCATGGAGCTTCGAGACTAGCAGGGAAGGATAGAAATTGTTATGAAGCACCCAGAATCGCATACTTACGGACAAGCCTAGATTTTGATCGCATCACGTGAACAAGGCGAGGGATTTGGGTATAAGATTGGTGTCACATACTTTTGGGCTCATTTGCTTGAATATTTTCTGAACCCAAAATAATGCCTCGCGAATTCTTACATATATCACCGATATGAATTTTAACATTTCTTTTTCTTTTTAATAATCTGAGATCATTGAATTCTGTTATCAATTTCAGGGTTTTGCCAATTTCGTATATTTCGTAATTTTTATGCACAATAATTATTAACAATAATTAATTAATCAAATTGGCAGACCGTAAAAGCAGTCAAAATATACCTTTAAATCGAAGCATGGGTTACACTAGACCTGTTAAATAATGATTACCGGTTTGATTAATTAGTTTTTTGAGAATCCATTTAATGATTGATTACCAATTACTTTAAATTTTTGATGATTATTTTCCAATTAATTAAAAAAAATCCTGCTTTTATACGAAAATAAAACAAAAAAATCAAAAATTATCAAAAAGAAAACGTTATTTTAATTACTTTTGATTATTTAAAAAAAAAAAATTTTTTTTACTATTTTTGCTTTTTTTCGTGTTGAAGAAGAAGCACATAATATACCGATCAACAAAACTGAAAAAAAAATCAGAAGTTATCAAAATAATTCAAAAAAAAAAAATCGAAAGTAATCAAAACCACTTTTTTTGATTATTTATAATTTTTTAATTATTGATTTTTATTCCAACAATTTGTTGGTTTTTACGGCCTATACATTTTCAAGTATCATGACTGTGAATAAGCTCAAGGCCACTAATAATTTTCTATAGCGAAAGTTATTATTGTTTTTTATTTTTTAATAATTTATTTAATTATTAAAAGTTTTTAATTGAATAGAAACGAAACTTTTTTTGATTATTTTTGAATATTTTCAATTTTTTTTTTAAATATTTTTGATATTTTTTTGATATTTTTTTCTAATCGTAATCAATTAATAATTGCCTTTTCTTGAAACCCAATTAAAATAATCATTACCAATCAAAAAAATCGTCTTATTAATTGATTACTAATTACTAATTAAATTTAAAATTTCTGGATTACACGTACCACTGGTGAGATTAGATTTATGAGTAGTCACTAGTGAAATCAGTTTCGACATTATGAGCCAGGTATAGCCTCTATATCTTATAATTCGTATGCCTTTTGTATACTTATGTTCAAATAAGTTTTTTATCGAGCTTTCATACATGGGCCATTGGAATTGTATGTGCACAGTGTACACAGTTCTAACCTTTTAGTAAATTAAAAAGATGGTATAGCAGAAAGTTGAGTTGAACTTAGCTGTTTTGTAACTCGATTGGCAAAGAACTTCAACTCAAGTCACTTATAAAAATACCCACCCATTTCAGGTTAAAGCCCTACCTTGGTCTGGCACAGCTCTGATTTGGATACTAAAAATTTCAATTCTGGAAGGTCTTGGCTAAGTGTAAATTGAGGAGAATTATTGAAATTATTTTGAGTATGAAATTGGACTATAATGGAATATGTTATTGATATAGCGCTTTGTCTCATAGTTTTATTTTAAAATGCGTCTCAAGAATTTCGTATCTGCTCTTAAAATTAAGATACTTTGCCAGATAACACGTTTTTGATTCGACATCTGAAAAAGCAGAATTCTGAGATAGTTCATTCTTAAAAATAAACAAAAAATTAAATAACCTAAGCTTAGTCTCAGTCGTAGATAAGTTTAACTTGTTCTGCCACATATTTTACTTCAACTTGTTGATTGTTGTATAAGAAAATCTATTTATTATTAAAGCTTAAAAGCTAAATATTTGAATTTAGTATAAATGTATATATTGTTTGATATCATAATAAGATTGTTTACATTTCTCCGTGGTAAATCAGTTTATTTTGCTTCCGCTGCATACAAAGTGACGGCTATGATTTAGGACAGAAAGCTTAAATTTATAGGTCAAAGAAAAGTAAACAAAGACACCAGCGAACACGCGCCATAACAGACACTAATAATGTATATGTTCAGGAAGAACTACATACACATATACATTTATATGTATTTTATAAAATGCTTGATAAATATTTTGAAGAAATACTCTTGTTAGAATTATGTATATATTTATAATACGTATGTCAACATCATCCTAAGCATAATAATGGGCAAAGAAAACTATATTTTCACACATATATAAAAAAACAAATAAAGTACGACCTTCATACATAAATGTTTATATTGCTACATCAAATTAATATTCTAAACAATAAAAATGGCGACAAATGGCTGTTATTGAAGTTCTCAACTTCTTATAAGATATACATACATACATAAGTATAAAGGCATGTGCGTCTATTTGACGACTAGATGCTCTCTTCAGTTAATGTTGTTGTTATGAATGAACTGTTCGGGGTAGACAATCACACACTTTGTCGAATAGCTATCCGCACTGGTAGATAGGATGGTGAGTAAGAAATGGCGCAGCAGCTGTGTGCTGTTGAGCTTCGCAGACGAGGTTACTTTCGATTGTATGAATTATGAGACACATCTTGTAAGTAATGTATCCACATTCTTTATTGCTGAAACTTTTCTGCGAAAAGGCACTTGCTAACCTAGCCTACATTTTTACTGTAGCACTATGCAAAAGGGAATGAAACTACGGTCTACTCTTTCTATTCCTTCAAAAATAAAATAACATAAAATCAAATAAAACAAAGTAAAATAAAATAAAATAAAATAGAAAAAAAATAAAATAAAATAATATAAACCAAAATAAAATAAAATAAAAAAAGTTAAATAAAATAAAACAAAATAAAATAAGATAATAATAAAATAAAACAAAATAACATAAAATAAAATAAAATAAAATGAAATAAAATAAAAATAAAACAAAGTAAATTAAAATGAAATAAAATAAAATAAAATAGAAAGAAGAATTAAATAAAATAAAATAATATAAAGGAAAATAAAATAAAATAAAATAATATAAAATAAAATAAAATAGAAAAGAGTAAAATAAAACAAAAAAATAAGATGATAATAAAATAAAATAAAATTAAAAACTGAAACAAAATAAAATAAAATTAAAAAACTGAATCAAAATAAAACAAAATTAAATTAAACTAAATTAAATTTAAAAAAATTAAATTAAATTTAAAAATATAGAAAAAAAAAAAAATAAACTAAAATAAAATAAAATGAAATAAAATAAAAATAAAACAAAGTAAATTAAAATGAAATAAAATAAAATAAAATAGAAAGAAGAATTAAATAAAATAAAATAATATAAAGGAAAATAAAATAAAATAAAATAATATAAAATAAAATAAAATAGAAAAGAGTAAAATAAAACAAAAAAATAAGATGATAATAAAATAAAATAAAATTAAAAACTGAAACAAAATAAAATAAAATTAAAAAACTGAACCAAAATAAAACAAAATTAAATTAAACTAAATTAAATTTAAAAAAATAAAATTAAATTTAAAAAAATAGAAAAAAAAAATAAAATAAAATAGAAAGAAGAATTAAATAAAATAAAATAATATAAAGGAAAATAAAATAAAATAAAATAATATAAAATAAAATAAAATAGAAAAGAGTAAAATAAAACAAAAAAATAAGATGATAATAAAATAAAATAAAATTAAAAACTGAAACAAAATAAAATAAAATTAAAAAACTGAACCAAAATAAAACAAAATTAAATTAAACTAAATTAAATTTAAAAAAATAAAATTAAATTTAAAAAAATAGAAAAAAAAAATAAAATAAAATAAAATAAAATGAAATAAAATAAAAATAAAACAAAGTAAATTAAAATGAAATAAAATAAAATAAAATAGAAAGAAGAATTAAATAAAATAAAATAATATAAAGGAAAATAAAATAAAATAAAATAATATAAAATAAAATAAAATAGAAAAGAGTAAAATAAAACAAAAAAATAAGATGATAATAAAATAAAATAAAATTAAAAACTGAAACAAAATAAAATAAAATTAAAAAACTGAACCAAAATAAAACAAAATTAAATTAAACTAAATTAAATTTAAAAAAATAAAATAAAATTTAAAAAAATAGAAAAAAAAAAAAATAAAATAAAATAAACTTAAATAAAATAAAATAAAATAAAATAAAATAAACTTAAATAAAATAAAATAAAATAAAAAAAAAATAAAATAAAATAAAATAAAATAAAACAAAATAAGATCAAATAAAATAAAATTAGATAAAAAGAAAATTTAATAAAATAAAATAAAATAAAATAAAATTAAAAAAAATAAAAAGAAAATTTAATAAAATAAAGCCTTATTTTGTAAGCACAACTAGGTATACAAATGCACGATGACTAAGCAACATTACCAACTAACCATTTATGACAGTTATCAACCACCATGGCGTACACGTAATAAAATTTCCACCATACTAGTAGTAATAACACCCAACAGTACAACATTTACTTAAATTAGCGCACACATCTACTTTGCTAATACATCCTCAACAAAAATGTAATGAAATGTTTAGCAACACAAATCACTAAGACAAAATAGTAGAAGCGTCAAACTCATTAGTGGTCAACGCTGTCAATCCTGAGTTTTTGCCGAATATTATTGCTTTCTCATTAGCACAGCGGGCATTTAATTACACCACAAGCCCACAAGTGATGTAGAGACTTATGTACATACGCATATATCGCATGTATATAAGTAGCTTTAAATACAAACTTGTCATGAACTAAATCATGTTAAGCAGTAATGCGTAGCTCTGGACAGTCTCTGGACTAAAAGCAGTTTTTATATATAAATGAAAAACAAACACTTCACTTCATTTTATATACCACATCATTTTACTCATTGTGATATTATTTGCTTTACTCGTTTCACATTTGATTAGTTTTCTCCTTTGATACAGCTATCTTTATCTTTTTGGTAGAATTGCATGTGTATATATATGCAATATATTTTACGCCTTCTTTTTTCTTTTTAACTATCATTTTCGTTACTCATTGATGCATGGACTACTTATCAACAGATAGCTGGTTGAGTTCAGTGAACTTACTGTTCCAGCTTTCTTCCTCATAAGTAGGAACTAGGGATGACAAACTGTGGTGTCGAAATTCCGGGCTTTTTTGCCGAAAATGAGATTTTGATGCTTATAAATATATTGCTAAAGGAGTAGTGTTTGTGCATTCTTTATGAACATTACATGCATTTTTTTGTGGAGCCTTTCTAGCAACTAGCACGAGATGATGGTCTAACGCACCCACTGTCCAAAGGTTATTTATTTGTAACATACAGGGTGGCTAATGAAAGCCGCTACTAAAAAAAAATTAAATAACTTTTTTTCTATTTAATGAATCTGGTTAATTTTTTTTTTATTTTGCAGATTGACTTTTACATTTAACAAAAATGGATAACTGGGATACTGAAACAAGAATTTGGATTGTCCGCCGCTATCACGCACTGGAGTCCGTAGTTTCGGTTCAAAGAGAGTATAGGCGCACGTTTGGCGGCAATCCTCCGAGCAGATGGACCATAATAAGACTTGTAAACAATTTTGCCGAGCATGGGACAGTCAACAGAAGACCTTACCATCGAAACCCTTCAGTTCGAACGGAGGAAACAATCGCTGCTGTAGCTGCTGCCATACAAAACAATCCACGTGTTTCGACAAGAAGCTTATCTGCTCAAATGGGTGTAAGCAGACAGTCATTACAGTCAATTATGCACAAAGATTTGGACTTATTCTCATATAAAATTCAAATGGCCAACAAACTGAACGCTGCAGACTTGCCGATTCGCTTGGAATTTTGCCAGGAGATGCTTCAAATGGTGGAAGAGGATGGAAACATGTTGAACTGTCTTTTCATGTCTGACGAGGCCCATTTTGATTTAAACGGCAACATAAACAACCAAAATTGTCGAATATGGAGTGCTTCCAACCCACAGATACTCCATGAGACGGAATTGCATCCACTTCGTGTCACAGTGTGGTGTGCAGTTTCATCACGCTGCATTATCGGGCCCTACTTCTTCGAAGAAAACGGTCACACCGTTACGGTTACTGGAGACCGTTACTTGAACATGTTGAGAGAGTTTTTCTTTCCAGAATTACGCCGAATGAGAATTTCTTTCAACTCTGTGTGGTTTCAGCAAGATGGTGCAGCTCCTCATATAGCCCAACCTGTTATGACAGAATTGCGACGAAAATTTCCCAATAAGCTGATATCCAGAAACTCCACATTCCGTTGGCCACCCAGGTCGCCTGACCTTACTGCACCTGACTTTTTCTTGTGGGGTTATTGCAAACAGGAAGTCTTCAAAGCAAAACCAACAAATTTGAATGAACTAAGGCAATCCATTCGAGAAACAATTGCGGCTATTCCTGTCTCAACTCTCCAAGCAGTAATGAACAACTTTTTGGTAAGATGCCGCACATGCATCGACGAGCAGGGGGGGGGCATTTAAATTCCATTATTTTTAAAACTAATTAAGCTATATTTAATAAAATTTAATGAGCTTTAACATGAATAAAAGAAAAATTAATTCCATACACTGAAAAAAAAAATATTTGAGTTTCTTAATGTAGCAAAATTCATCAGCCACCCTGTATTTAAGGTTAGTTTGTCCAGAAATTTCTCCACTTTTTCAACTTGGAGAATAGCAGATTTCCAAGTCCATTGGCTAGCCGCAGGATCCCAGGATCGCAAAGGCAAATACCGAAAATCTCGGGTTTGTAAAATCCCAAAACTGCACCTCTAATGCATATAAATTAGGGTGGGTCGATTTGTATGGACAAAAGTTAACCGACATCGCGCTATCGATTTGTCGATAGGTTTTGGGTTCAAGAAAAAAAAGTTCCACTACGCATACCTAAAAACATAGTTTTCGATATCAGTTACATACATATTTATAAGTCTGCAACAACATACCGATACGCATGCCATCAGCGCGTATATTTTAATCTAAAGCGAAAACATATTATTTTACTTGGTTCTCACTATTCTTCACAAATTTGTATGTCCTTTTTGCAAGCTTATCTTCAGTTGCAGAGGAAATAAATTTTGTGTATTCAAAATAAATTACAAAAATTTCGCAAATGTCTATCACCATGATACTTAAGTAAAAGAATTCCTAGAAATTTATTTAATCAGCTTTATTTTCTGGATTTCATGGAATTTCCTATTGATTTTTAAGTAGCTTTTCATTGACCTAGAAACATGAAACTTGGATCATAACAGCACCCGTTACAAGGGGTGAAAATGTTTGTAAAGTTTTGGTTCCCAACTATTACCAGGGTAACAGAAATGGAGACGGAAATCTCAAACGATGATGCAAAGGACTACTGATACAGAAAATGATACTGATACTGAAAC